>QANZ01055329.1:36262-74280 GCA_003254925.1 Chamaecrista fasciculata | reverse complement strand
AGAGAGAGATTTATTTTGTGTTTTTGGGTAAATTCACTTAAAATCTTAATTTACTTCATTTTCTTATGTTTTGATCCTATTATAAAAAGAAAAGGACCTTATTATAAGAAAATAAAACTTTTGGGATGAAAGTTTATTTTTCCTCTTTTTTTAACGGAAAAATGGATGGAAAACGTTAGAGGGACCAACTTTTTCAAGTTTTGCATAACTGGGGGACCAATATGGAACAAAAAATAACTGGGGGACCTATTTGGAACAAGGAGCATAACTGGGGGACCAAAATAGGACTTTGGCCTAAACTAAATAAGATTATGACACATGGAAGAGTTAGTTGGTGATGTGACTCCATACACAGTTTTGATTGGTTAAAAAATTATTATTATTTTTTTATTTTTCAGCATTGAATTTCTTACCCTTTCAAGTGTCATAATCTTATTGGCTCATGACCCATTGTATCCCATGTCCCTAAAACAAACTTTGCATCATAGATTAACCCAATTTTTTTTATCCATTTGTCAACTCTTTTATTATGATAAATATGAGAGAAATAGTCCATCTCAACTATCCAAGTTGGAAATAATGGTAGAAACCAAACGAAATCATATTTTGAAGATCAAAACAAACAAATTGAAAACTTTAAGGACTAAAATAGAACAATAAGTAGTTTTATGACCAAAATAAAATTTACACTATAGTTTGGAGACCAAATTTATTATTTGATCATTTTTTTTAAAAAAAAAGTGAAATAACAAGTTACATAAAATCATTAAAAAAAAAAGGCAAAAGCACCATTTTGATCCCAAAATTTTATATTAACTTTCAATTTCTGCCCAAAATTTTATATTAACTTCCAACAATCAAGATTTAGGGTGCGTTTGGATGCAAAGTTAGGTAAAGGAGGATAAAGGAATGGAGGAGGTAATAAAAGAGAAGTAAAGGATTTGTGTTATAAAGGAGGTTTTTAGTAAATTGTGTTTGGGAAAATGAGAGATAAAGGAGGAATTATGATGTGAAATTATTTTAAAGGGTATGTAATGATTGTAGTGGGTTGAAATAATAGTATTGATATTTTAAATTTGTATAGGGGTAAAAATGGTAAAAATAAAGGAGGATAAAGGAGTGTTGTTTTTTTGTTTGTTTTGGTGTTAGTAAAGTGGTATGAGTAATGATTGCCTCGAAATTTGTGCTAAAGGGGGAAGTTAATAAAGGAGATTTTTGGAGTGGTAAGGTAAAGGAGGATGGAGGTGTGAATGTGGGACCAAAATGTAATTTTTGAGTACTGAATTGTAAACTTTTAGGGACTAGATTATATATTTTTCCTGTTTACTGTCTTTTAATTTTATTTTAAAATTTTGATACTACAAAAAATATTACCTATATATATAATAGAGAAGGGACCAAAATGTATATTTTCTGGGGTATGAATTATGTATTTTTCTAAATTTTCTTCTTCAGTAGTTGCAGAACAAAAAATATTAGCCATATATATACAGAATGATGGACCAATATGTATATTTTTTACACTTCAAAAAATATTACTTATATATATACTGGAGGAAGGACCAAATTGTAAAGTCTTGGGGAATGAATTATATATTTTTTCCCATTACTGTTTTTTAAATATGTTCATAAATTTTTAAACCACAAAAAATATTACCCATATATATACTGTAGGAGGGACCAAAACCTATATTTTTTGGGTCTTGATTATATATTTAACTCATTGATCAAAATGTAAATAACATGGACTTAATAATTTTATTTTAAATTTTTACTCTAAAAAATATTATTAAATAATTGAAAAATAGAGGAAGGAATACGAATATATCAAAAATTATAGGCCAAAGTCCTATTTTGGTCCCTCAGTTATGCTCCATGTTCCAAATTGGTCCCTCAGTTATTTTTTGTTCCATATTGGTCCCTCAGCTATATATTTTGATGACTCAAGTATTGACTTATTAAGTTAGCATTATTTTTTAAGTAAATTAATATAAATTATATATCTACACTATATTATATGTCTAAGGGTCTTCTGGTAGTCGGTCATTTAAAATTATAGTATAAAATAAATTATTACATCATAATACATAAAATAAAATAATTTAAAATATATATACAAAAGAAAAACCCATCCCACGTCCATGTATCATCCCATCCCACGTTCATGATGTATTATTCAAATAAAAACTATCCCACGTCGTCCATCTTTATTTTTTTTAGGCCAAAACGTGATTCATCTTCATTAACTTATAATAACATATCTATCTTAATTTAAAATTTTTTTTTAACAATTTCAAATAATTTTTTCTGTTATTTTTTAATGTTCAATAAAAAATGAAAAGAAGTTATTTTATTAGTAAACTTTTTAACTAATATTTTGAGTATTTTAAAATAAAATGAGAGAGAGAGAGAGAGAGAGAGAGAGAGAGAGAGAGAGAGAGAGAGGTGAGTAAAAAAATAGTAAGAAAAGATGAAGGAGAGAGAAAGTTGTAAGCGTAATAAAAAATATTTTTATATGCAATTTACAAATATGCCCTTTGCATAGTTTATTATTTTATAGTAAAAAGTAGGTAATTATAGGTAGTTTAGTAGGGATATGTTAGTAATTTTAGAAGATAAAGGAGAGATAAAGGAGAGATAAAGGAGGAAAATAAAGGAGGGGGAGATAAAGGTAAAACAAACAACATTTGTAACTGTAGCTCTGGTAGTAAAGGAGTACTGGGAGATAAAGGAGGATAAAGGCAGTATAACTGAGCATTCAAACGCACCATTATTCAAATGGTGAGAAATGAAGAAGTTGTAAAAGGAGAAGAGATCTTTTCGCGAATTTTCCATGCAACATGCATCTTCAAGTTTGAATAATTTAAGAAGGGCAAAAGTATTAATTTTGTCCCCAAACCTTACCCCAACTGTTAATTTTGTCCCCAATCTTTTTTTATTGTCAATTTCATCCCCCATGTTTCACATTTTTGTTAATTTTATCCTTTACTCTTACTATAATCGAATATTAATGATAAAATCTACATGACTAATTATATATAATGTAAAATTAATAGAAAAAGAAACTCAAATTTTAACTCAGATTGAAAAACAAGATGCAGTCTGTCGTTAATTTTTTGAAAAAAGTTAGTTAAACTATAAAATTGACCACAATGTAAAACATTGGGGATGGAATTGACGGAAAAAAAAAAAAGATTGTGGACGAAATTGACAGTTGATGTAAAATCTAGGGACGAAATTAGTGTTTTTGCCATTTAAGAAGCATGAATGAGCATGATGATAAGTTTGCCTCGTGAGCCATTAGATCTAACCGACGGCCAGGATTCTCTTAAACTCTCCAACTTCCTTCCAACCGCTTCTTCCTCATTTATTTAAATTCCAAACATCATCAAACCATAACCAACTCTCATCATCTTCTTCTTCTTCATAACTTCTCTGCAAATTCTCAAAATCCATTCATGGAGAAACCCCAAGATGAAGAAGCCAATATTGGCATCAAAACTTACACCACCCCATCTGGAAACGACGCCGTTTCTTCTTCTACTTCTTCTCACCAACCAGGACGAAAGAGACAAGCCATGGCCAAAGGAATGCAAAAAACCATTTCCAAAACCTCCATGCTTGTCAATTTCCTCCCTACAGGCACACTTCTCACTTTCGAAATGCTTCTTCCTTCGGTTTCTCGAAATGGGGATTGTTCCACTGCGGTTACTCACACCATGATTCTGCTACTCCTTGGACTCTGCACTCTGTCCTGCTTCTTCTTCCACTTCACTGACAGTTTCCGGGGACCCGACGGCAAGGTGTATTACGGCTTCGTGACACCGGCCGGGTTGGCGGTTTTCAGGCATGGTTTGGGTGTGGAGGTTCCTAAGGATGAAAGGTACAAACTTGGGTTAACTGATTTTGTTCATGCTGTTATGTCTGTGATGGTTTTCATGGCGATCGCATTCTCGGATCACCGGGTTACGGATTGCGTGTTCCCGGGGCATGTGAAGGATATGGAGCAGGTGATGGAGAGTTTTCCTCTTATGGTTGGTGTAGTTTGCAGTGGTTTGTTCTTGGTGTTTCCCACTACTAGGTATGGTGTAGGCTGTATGACATCTTAATAATGTTGTATGTTATGTGATGTAATAACTAATAAGTCATGCTTATATATATATAGGACCAATATTGATCGTAAATGTTATAGATAGTACAGAAAGATGAACTGATGTTTGTAATGAAGTGTAAGAAACTTGTTTAGTAATGTCATGAAAGAAATTCAAAATTTGAAGGTTCTCTTTCTCTCTCTCTACAATGGCGGCAATCTAACCAAAAAGAAACTTGTTTATTAACGTCATGAAACTGATTCAAAATTTCAAGGTTCTCTTTCTCTACAAGGACGTCAATGTAACCAAAACAACCAAAAATATGAGTAATTCTACTGAAATCTGATAAACTGTATCTCTTATTGGGATATGGGGCCTCTATACAAGAAAAAAGCTATCTTCTTTTCTCTCACTCTTTATATCTATCTACATGGGAAAAAATAAATTCATGCCTTGCTTGTTTCGATTCTTCAAAGAATATGCCCTAATAACTACTAAACCTAACTTCAAAAAGTGATGAAATTGTGTGTTGTTGAGTGGGGTTTATATCTAATTTAGATGGTTGAAAACTGGTCAGATAAGTTAGAGTCATCTTCTTTCACCACAACATTCTGCACCTTTTCCTTCCTGAAGCTTCTGCCATAAACACAACATCTCCCTCGGACCTTGGTAATGGGCAACCACGTAACCGTTATTGCAGCCCTCGTTATAAACTCTGCCTTCGTTCTCGTACCGAACTGTTAGACCCTCCTTCTTCATGTCTGCTATCCAGATACCCATTGCCACATCTTCTAGCTTGAACATCTGCCAGACAGAACATCCTTTAAAGTTTAAACCTTTTCAAATAACTTTTGGTGATCAGAAATTCTTGAGTATGTGAAAAGTTATTTACGTGTATTTCAAGCGGGGCACCGGTTGATTTTACAAGGAGAGTGTGTGAAAATTTCTTTTGAACTAAGAGTAACAGATCTTATTTACCTTCAAATGGCCCTCTCTGTATTTTTTGTACACTGTTCTTGCTATATCAAGGGATACCACATAGCCTGGACCATGTGCCCATGGGGGATAACTTTCTTCAGGCCATTCCTTTGCCATAGCAAGCAACAAAGTAAAGATAAAGTTAGATCATACTAGTTAGAAATATATATTAAATACCATAATATCAACCAAAAGAAAGAGTGTAAGTAATATCAGTATCAAAAGAAATTCGGAGGATATATTTATACCTCGGGACTGATGTACCATTTGCTATCACTATTACGATGAGGATGAGAATCCGAATTGACGAGACCATAGAGCAACCCAGATGCCACATTGATTCTATTTAATGAAGCTAGAACATCATCCACACGAACAAATGCATCATCATCTGTCTTCATGACAAACTTTGCTGAAACAACCTCTGTCTGCCAAAAAGCTGAGACCAATGAGAAAAAAAGGAATGATTCTCCTATTTAAAGTACAAGACAAGGCATTACCCCAAATACACAGATCGCTAATGTTTTCCAGGTGATGAGGCCGTAGTAGTCAACAAATGGCATCAGCTGTATGTCTCCGTAGGTCTCTGCTTCTTTCCATAGCTCTTCATTAACTATTTGGTTTTTATGCTGCACTATCCCAAGTTACAACTCAGAAGCTTGATAATAAGCACAAAAGTCTACATCAAACACCTTTACTAGACAGAACAATTGAAAAGCAGCAAAATCAAGTCAAGCATCGGGTCAAGTTCTAGTGAAGTTTGAAGAGAATGGAAAAAAGGGTGTGGATTTCAAACATTAGGTTTTTCTGTTTGTAATCTTTCTCTCTACGCCTTCTTCTTTACCTATTAAAGTATTTCAGAGGATCTAAAGTCTCGAGTATCATGTCAAATTGTCCTCCAACCAGAATGTTATAGCCATGATAGGATAAAGGTTCTGAAAATAAAAGATTCAACAATTTCCAGATCTCACTAGGACCAAATATATAAACAGGTTATGCATTATTCATGAGAAAAGCACAAAGTTTGAAGACTATTTAATGAATGAACTGAGCAATTTTATTTGATTTCATGATTTAAAGAAAGTGGTACTCCCCCCCTCAGCTAATTCTTAGAATCATGAAAATAGATCACAAGAAGCACCCACCAAACCAACAAAAAAGCGCACAGCAGTTGCATTTGATCGGACTGCATCGTACTGCATCCATGTTCTCCTAACTGCCATCCTGCGCTTAAAATTATTAGCTGTAGAGAAAACACCAATGAAGAGATCCAATGGGGTCTGCACAGGTAGAGGTCTCGATTTCAACGATTCTATATCAGTGATATGCTCTGAATCCTCTGATGTGGGCAGACCACTGGCAAGAACAGAAACCAACTTGACATCTCCAGAAATTCTTATCTCACTGACAAGCCATGGCTCCAAAGTCTGTATGGTAACTAGTTAAGTCAGTAAATAAATCACAAGATACAGATATTTAATAATCAAATCCAAAGAAAAAATGAGAGGAAGTACCTCACGGAAAGCAAATGATGTTATGTGCTTTCCATCAACTGTCATCTGAATCCCCTCTGATCCCACTCTTAGAGTTGCAACAAAAGGATAGCCTTGCTTGAAAGGAAAGTATGTTCTATTTTTTGATTGTTCTTCAGTTGCTGGAAATCGCTTAGAAGTTCTTGAAAATTGATTTATGTTCTTCCCTACAATCCTATTGCACTGCTCCAAATCATCAACTGGAGAAAGAAACAGCAATGTTAAAAGCAAAAACAAAAAACCGACAAGTGAGAGAGAGAGAGAGAGAGAAAGCAAAAATTATATATGAATTTGCACCTCAAGGTATTCTATATGAGAAAATGATAGATAAAATCCCCACATAACCTCTGGATCAGTAAAAACGAAATGCTTCAGCCATAAAGTTGACCAAAGATGTCCATGGAAAAGTAAAGATACTTTAACAAACTATAACTTTTCATTTGATAATTTTCCATTGAGACATCATGAACATATTAGTATACGCAGCTCTTCACTTCAAAATATCCATATTGGTATTTTGTTATAGAATAAACAATCAAAGTGAACTCAATTTTGAGAACTTTGATTTCGAAGTCATGAGAACGATAATTTATCTATTTGGTTCAAGATCCTTTTGTAGTAGTAATTTGGCTCAACCAAGAAGTTAAACATGTTGAAATTAAATATTACATATAAATGAGAATAATATTTGTCACCTTTCTTAATCTTTTCTGGAGTTGGGGACGGACAACGCTCCTCATCTCCCCAGTCGTGAGCTACCGTCCAGGTGTTTTGGACAATTACAGGATCTTCAGTGATTTTATCACCATGAAGCCTAACATTATAGTGCAAAACAACAGGGGGATCAGGCTCCCCAGGAAGTGGTTCTCCAGTCAAGTCAATCCGAAAATTTCCAAGAAGGCCATTCGGAATGCCAATGACAGTGATGGAAGAACCCTGTGTCAGACCACAAGGAAAACGCAATTCGTAACTAGTATTGTTAAGTTCCCTGGAATTCATGTTATTTAGAAAATGGGGACATTGTTTCTCTTTCTTTTTCCCATTTAGACTGTCATTTGCATAACCTTGTTTTTGTTCTTCAATTGAAGACATTAGATTTTTCCATACGCCTACAGCTTCCTTGATAGCTTCTGCTGCATGAGGTAAACCCTGAGTATGATCAAGCAAGTGATTTAATTGGTTCCATGTCTGTAGAGTTTGTTGCTCTTCCTGGGAGAAGTTTCTCACAGAAAAGAGGCTAGATACTACAACATCAGCTGAAATCACTTGAGCAGAATTCTCTGGATTTTGAACAGCAGGTGGAGCTGTAGAACTTATCCATTTGATAGGATCAGTAGATTCAGTACCATTGAGAGAGACAGTAATAGTCCGATAACCTTCGGTAATAGGGTTTTTCATAAACCCATATCTAAGGATCAGCAGCATAAACAACATAAAAAAAGAGGCAATCAGAACTCCACCATACCATTTCTTCATTTTGATGATCATTTGAGCAAATTTATAGCCCTGGACCTGGATCTCACAATACTTGAGCTGGACATATAACTACTGCAAAACTAAACATGAACCTGTGCATACTTATAGTTCTAGTTTCTTCACAGTATCATTGAAGTGTGAGATTCACTTCCTTTCCTCTAGCCTGTTCTGGACTAAGATATGCACCTCGAGAGTTACTTGGAAAACATGAGATGTCATGTGAGAACTGCATTCAGATAAAAAAGGTTGTCTGAGTCGGCGTTTAAATACTGTAGTATAGCTTATGTGCATCCTAGTCCTTACGTTACAAAAACAACTTTTTTTTTTAAATGATCAACAAGGTACCAAAGTTCTATACAAAATAAAACATGTGACAGCTTTCCTTATTCAGTTTAATCATTGTTAATATGATCTAGGAAAGTATTTCACTAAAAGCAATAGCCGTTCTTCTCCCACATCCAATTATTTTCCATTTATTTTGGAACTCAATTCGGTATCAAATCTGCTAAATTCCTTCAAACAGAAGACTCCGATAAGAAACGTGTGCTTTCTTCCTCAAATCTCTCGCTCAATCACTTATTTAATTATGCCGATTTACACGCCGGCGATATAGAAGGTAATTAAACACAGTCCAAATCTTCATTAATGAAAAACACAGTATATAATGCACATATCGAATCGAAACTAATTATACTACCAACTGCGTTGCATCAAATTTCGTTTCAAGCAGAGATGAACACAAACAAAGTCAAGCAAAACCAACACTCAGATCAAACGCAACGCAACAAGAGAACAGCATTAAGAAAAAAGTGTGAATCAATCGTTATAGAGCTCAGAAACGGAGAAGATAACAAAAATCCAGAAAGAATTGAGCTGCATCATATCGAAAACACTAAAACGAAGGAAATGAAACAATGTTGATAAAGACGTACAGAGCAGCAATCACACACACAAACACGGTTGAGAACTTGAGATAAGAAAGAAATCTGGCGTACCTGGAGAAATTTTCTCGGGAAAATGCAGGAAAACTAGAGAGAGAAAGAGGGAGAGGTAGAGAGAGAAGTGGTTATTTTTGTGTGTGAAGATGAAGTTGGAAATTGAAACTGTTTGGTTTTCTTATGGAGGTCGTCTTCTTAATTTCTTATGATTGAAATTGAATGTATATACTACTGTATAGTACTATATAGTTTGGTCCACTTTCAACGCTAAGCTAAAAAAACACGCTCAGAAAAATCGCCTTCATTCAACTTCTTCCTCCTTCTTCACTTTTTCTTTTTTTTCTTCTGCTCTTCTTAGCTTTTATTTATTACTTTCTTTTTCTTTTTCTTTTTTCTTTTCTTAGTTTATTAATCAGGCTGATATTCAAGTTTCTTAAGATATTAGGATAAATAAAAAAATACTAGTTGGTTTTATATGTTTTTAAAATTTAAATTATAAAGTTATTTTAAATAATATTAAATAATATATAATATTGGGTAAATTATACTTTGGTACTCTGTCTTATGAACCGATTTCACTTTGATACTCTGTTCTTTTAAAAGTGACACTTTGGTATCCTATTTTTTTCACCCTTAACATTTTGGTATCCTATTCTTTCAAAAGTGATATTTTGGTACTGTGTTATTTGCATTGGTAACACTTTGATACCCTGTTTTATGGACCGATTACAATTTGGTACCCTGTTCTTTCACGATTTGTTACCCTATTCTATCTTTTTTAGGGTACCAAAGTATTAATTGTGCAAAGATAATGGTACCAAAATGTCACTTGTGAAAGAACATGGTACCAAAATGTTAACAGTGCAAACTACAGAGTATCAAAGTGTCACTTTTAAAAGAATAAGGTACCAAAATGAAATTAGTCCATAGAACAAGGTACCAAAGTGTAATTTACCCTATAATATTTATATCAAAACTACTATATAAGATTTTTTTAATTTTTTTTAATTTTAAAATAAATAAAATATTCAGAATTAGAAAATTTAATAAGTAATTGGATATTCAAATTGGATATCAATCAAATTTAAATAAAATATCCAATAAGTAATTGGATATCAATCAATAAAATATTCTAATTTGAATTACTTATTATTCAAATAATTAGTCCATACAAATTGGATATCAATCAAGGATTTGTTCACATAATAAGTAATTTAATATCATTTGAATAAAATTTGGGTGGAGATTTTGCAAATGAAATACTCAAATTAGAAAATCCTCTCTATATATATCTCTATATTAGCTAATGGTATTTAAGGAAATATTCTTTTTTAAGGACTAACACCATAGATTGTCGTTCAAGGTCAAGTCTTTTCAGGCCAAAAAAAACAGGTCAAGTCTTTTATTTTTTTAGTTTTTAAGTTAGGAATGAAACATGACATTTTATTTTTTTAGTTTTTAAATATATTTTTTTATTTTTTTAGGAAAAAAAAAGAAGCATGACATTTTAAAGATTATGGATAGAAACTAGAAAGGTAAGGTTTGTAAAAATTAAATTTAAATACATCAAAATATAAAAGAGTTTTTTTCTTGGTCAAATGTCGTTTTGATGATTGAAGTTTGCCACAGTAAAATAATCCTGTGAAAATGTAAGTTTACATATGGCCGTATCTTAATGGACCACAAAATGACCCCTTAGACTGACAAAAATCTAATTCTTTCATTATGGTCTTTATGACCAAATTCAAAACTTCTTTTTTTTTTTTATCGTAAATGGGATTTTCTATTTTATATATAGTTGTAAATGGGAAATTTGAAACCGAAAGAATTAAACAAATATATATATATTAACATAACTCTTCAAAATATATTTTAAAATGACAAAGCATATGTTTACATATATAAATGATTAAAAATTTATAAATTTTGAGAAAAATTTTAAAAATTATAATATATATTCATAATATATGTTATATGTATTATTGATTTATATTTTCTTTTGGTGAGATTATTGATTTATATTGTTTGTTATGTTAATTCACAAAAAATAAATTTTATATTATAAAATTTATAAATATGTGTTATACAGCTGTCAAATACGGATACGTGTCCGGCATACAAGAGATTAGTTTTTTTTTTAAATGGTTTTTAAATTTAGAAATTTAAATTTAAATTATGATAACAGATTTTGTGAGATATGAGATTAGAGAGTTGATTTTATTTTATTATATGTATTTATATGATAAAATATATTTATTTTTACCAATTATTAGAAAGACTTTTAGATATATATAAAATAAATGAGATAGTTATTAATCTTATCTTGTTAAACATTGTTATCTAAGATAGTCACGATATACACAAGAAACCCAGGGGCTGAAAAAGTATAATATTATTTTTAAATTTTATTGTAAGATAGTTAAACTATTTTGAAGTGTGAATACCATTATATGAAACCATGTATTTACAAATTTGACTTCCACTAAAAGATTTGGGAAATAAACTTAAATAAAAAATGATATCGGACATATATATATATATTAGGGTAAATTACACTTGGATACCCTGTGGTATTCTCCGTTAACAATTTGGTACTCTGATGAGTTTTAATTCCGTTAGTAAATTAACGGAAATTGGAATGTTTGGAGCTATTTTGTAATTTTAATCATAAGAAATTTTATAAAAATTACATATTAACCCCTTATATTTTCAGAAAATTACAAATAGGTCCCTAGATAGTGGATACATATTATCTAGGGACTAAAATGAAAACTATAAAAAAAATTTGGGACTGTTTTGTAATTCCATCTTCTATCCTATATTTTTCAAAAATTATTTTATGAACCCAAAAAAATTTATAGTTTTCATTTTAGTCCCTAGATAATAGATATCCAAGGATCTATTTGTAATTTTTTGAAAATATTGGGGGTTGTGTAATGTTTATAAAATTTATTATGGTTAAAATTACAAAATAGCTCCAAAAATTTCAATTTCCGTTAATTTTCTAACGGAATTAAAGCTCAGGGTACCAAAGTGAAATATGACCAAACTACATGGTACCAAAGTATAATTTATCCTAAATTTTACATTTAAGAAAAGTGTGAAGTGTAATATTTGGGTTGGTTGTTGTGTCACATTTGGGTGAGGCAGAGGCAGAGTCGTATGGTGCTATAATTAGAACTTTATATGAAAGGGCCGGCGGGTCGTGTCGTTTTGACGTAACGACAAAGTGAAAGCGTCGTTTATATCGCCATGGATGAGCTGTAACTTTCAGAGCTGGAAGGTCAGTGACAGAGGCATTATTGTTTATTATTATGGAAGGAACATTTATAATATAACCAGTTTTAATTGTTATAGAAAAGTCCAATAAGATGGTTACACATAAATATAAAATTAAGGGTAAATTATAAAAATAGTTTATGTAATTTGATCTATATATATACAATGATACTTTGTGATTTAAAATTTTTTTAAATTGAGACATGTAAAAGGTAAAAATGTCATTTAAATCCCTAATTAGTAACTAAGGACCATAATGGAACATAGTACAAATATTGAAGATCATAATAAGATTTTCATCTGTCATCTATAATTAATTTTTTACAATCCCAATGTTAATGTTACAAACAACAGGCTCCAATTTAATTTTTTTTTTTTATCATTCACCTAATTCAGCTTTCTCTCTCTTCTCAATTTTCTCTGCCTTCTTTCTACAACTTCCGTCTCGCCGCTCTCCAGATCTGCAGCGTCTGGGGTTGCCGCTGCTCAGCGGCGGTAACCCCCCGTCCTTTAGGTATGTTTTTTTGACTTTCTCCTCCATTAGGGAGGCTTTTCTCCTCCATTAGGGAGGCTTTTCTCCTCCATTAGGGAAGGTTTTTTCTTCCTTTAGGGAAGATTTTCCCCCTTTCATTAGGAAAGGGTTTTCTTCTTGTCTTTTGTATGTTTTTCAGATCTGCAAGTGGAGCTCAAACAAAGAAGAAAACAGGTTAAGAAGATTTATCTCTCTGAGAGGGATGAGGGGTGTGTTGCCTCTTGATTTATCTTCCAAGTTTTCCTTATCTTTTTTAGATATTATGTAGATCTGACTGTATAGGAGATCTGGATCTTATTTTCTGTCTTAGGTGTGTTGCCTAGGATTTTTCTTTCTTCTCCTATACTATTGTAATCTGATCTGTTGAGCGTAAGGTTGTGTTCAAATTGTTAGATCTCTGCCTTACTATGTCTCTCAGTTGTTGTATGGCCTTGTGCCATTTTCTCATCAATGGATATTTTATTCTGACAAAAAAAAAATTTAAAAATTTTTTAATCACAAAAGATCATCATATAAATAGATCATTGAGACCCGCGTTATATGGGGAATGAGTATGTGTGAGTATTTAAGTAGGTTATATAGGAATAAGGACTAACACCCGCGTTAAGTGTTTTGTCGATTCTTCTCTCTGGCCAAAAAAAAAAAATCATTGAGACCATTTTGATAATTTACCTAAAAGGTAGTAACCAAAATTGTTTATAATGTTGTACCAAAAAAAAAATTGTTTATAATGTAAATAAATGAAACCCTTCTCATTTACATGGAAATTTATTATTTTTATCTTTAACTTTTTATAAATTAATGAATCAGATCTTAAATAGTGAGAATATACAATTTTTTTTTCATAAAGTTTAGGTGAGTTGGATGGAGCTTACTAAAACTAGGACAGATCTCAAAGCTCTATGAGAATATACTATTTAATCACTAAAATGTTGTAGTTATTAATTATTTGATATGTGTGATAAGTTGATATTGTTTCTTCTTTTTGTTTTTACATTATGTCTTTCTTGTCTTTAAATTTTACTTAATTTATATTTTTATTTGTCTCTAAATGTAACTTAAAAATTAAATTATTAATGATTACAATATTTTAAATTTTCAACAATCGAGTTTAAAGACTGAATTGTTGATTCAGTGTATAGACTAAAAAGTAGGCAAAAGACCTGTTGATGCCCTTGAGGGTCAGTTTTAATTACGCCCCAACGTTTTATATTGTTGTCAATTATACCCTAATCTCAATTTTTTTGGGCCAAAGTCCTATTTTGGTTTCTCAAGTTTGCTCAAAGTTTCGTTTTGGTCCCTCAAGTCTTTGGTGAACTTTTCGGCGAGATACACAGTGGCCTCGACGACTACGAAAACTCCTAATCCAAGATTTTTTGACCTCCTGAGTTCAATGACGGCCTGCATTTTGCGAACAAATGACCGGAAATATTATTTTCAGCGATTGTGTAAATTCTTCGGCGACTATGTAATTTTTCGGCGGCTTGCCAGTCAGTTTTTCACAAAATGGAGGCCGCCATTAAACTCGGGAGGTAAAAAAGCTTTGAATTAGAAGTTTTCATAGTCGTCGAGGCCACCGTGTATCTCGCTGGAAAGTTCACCGAAGACTTGAGGAATCAAAACGAAACTTTGAGCAAACTTGAGGGACCAAAATAGGACTTTGGCCCAAAAAAATTTGAGATTAAGGTATAATCGACAACAATGTGAAACGTTTGGGATATAACTGACACAAAATAAATGTTAGGGGCATAACTAAAACTGACATCAAACGTTAGAGGGTCCAAAAGGTCTTTTGCCCTAAAAAGTATATTTTGATTTGTTTGTTTTAATGTTTCTTTATATATTAATCGGCCAACACATATGGTTTGCATGCTTTTCGTAATATACTAACTCAAATACATTACACTATTCCATGGTCAATCACAGAGAGGGCAAGCTGTTCTAGATCTAATTAAAATAATATATATATATATATAAAGTTAAAGATAATTATTTTAATACTCTAATAACTTATATAATAATATGTTGTATTAAAGTATTTTAAATATAAAAATAAATTTGTAGCTCTATGTAATTTATGGCAGAACTTTTACTATTATTTTTTTTTCTTTTTTTTATTGCCTGTGATTAGATCTATCAATACAAACAGTTCTACTAGTGTAAGCTTATTTATTTTAAGTTATGAGTTTAAATGGGTTAGAAATATATCAACTTAACTCATTTTAAGTGAGTCACACACTCACACCTATCGAATTCATTAATTTACATTTTTTCTCATCAAAGCAAAATTTTCATTCAAATATATCAAAGTGTTTTTTTACTCATCTCCAACTTTATAAAAAAAAATATAAAAATAAAATTACATTGTTATCAACAAATAAAATTTAATTACCTATAATAATACGTTATTTGGAATAGATAAATTGAGTTATGTTATTTAAAAATAAATAAATAGTACAAAATTACCTATTCGATTTTTGAAAGATTATTAAATTGACAATTCAATCATTTGAAGAATCCAAAAATATACTCTTTAATCTATATAATGAACTAATAAATATACAGTATGATTCTTTTAAAAATTAAACTATGTATTTCAATTTTGCAAAAATTAAGTTGTTAATTTATTTTTCTTTTATCAAAATGATAATTTTTTATTGATGAGATAAATGGCACTAGTCCATACAACTTGGAGACCAAGTAAGACATAAAACTAATAATGTAAACCTAGTTTTATGCTTCACAGACCATATTACAATAACATAGGATAAAAAAAGAGAATCTAGACAACACACCTAAGAAGAAATATGAAAACTAAATCTCCTATATTATAAAGATACACATCAGAAAATAGATCTACAAGATTTTTTTTAGAAAAACAAAAAACTTAGAAGATTCATCCAAGAGGCAACACATCTCTCTACTCTCTCTGAGAATTCAATTTTTTTACCCGTTCTCTTCTTCAGTATTAAGTTCCATTTGTAGATATGAGATATATATCAACAAAAACGAAAAACAAAAAAACTTTATCCTAATGATATGGAGAAAATATTTCGTTAATGGAAGAGGAAAACCCCCTAATGGAGGGGGAAAGAACAAAACATATGAAAATGAAGAAAAAAGGGGGTCACCATCCCTAAAACAACGACAACCCAAACGAACTTTGTGTGTCGAGGCGAGAGAAGAAGAAGTGCGAAGGTACTGTTAATTTACTCAAATAAATAAAATTAGGTGAATTCACCATTAAGTGAACTGAAAAAATAAAAAAGTAATGTTATATATAAGTTGAAAAATTTTAAACCAAAACAATAGTATGTTAGATGTGGTCCAATAAGTTCAACTCATTTTCTATTTGCGGTTACGTCTAGGCATCCAGCTAGTCTCCAATATTGTTTAAAGTTCTGCTTTCCATATTGGACGCCATTTATTTTGGAGAATTCATTACGCATTTTTTTTGTATATAACCAATATAATAGCTTATACTTGACCAAAAAAAATAAAATAATGGCTTACTGTTAAAATAGAAAACATATAGTTGCACAATTAATATAGATGATGCTTACAAGTTACAATCTTATCTTCTTCTTATCAGTATTTCCCATTCTATGTGCCATCATTCTCCACTCCCTCAAAACAAACTCTTTTATCAATTCATTAAAAAATTATTGTGTTTTCTTTTTTTATTTTAACAAATTATTTTGTCAAGTTTATTCGATTTTTGTCGAGATCACATTCAATATTATTAATTGAGATGAATTTGTTTTGTTGAGTGTAATTGTAATTAAACTTTAAATGCATTTCCTAACCATCCAATACAATCTTGAATTGAGAAAAAAATACCATTGACTAGATTTTAAATTTTAAATTGCGCTATTCTCAATCTCAAGGACAATTTTTTTAATATAGTTGAAATAATTATGATTTTTTTTTCAAATGATAAAGAAAGAAAGATAAGGCTTCATCTGGCGGAGGTAGCAAAGGAAGCTTTGTAATGAGATTAAATAAATTGGTCAAAATTGTCATTTTGTTCCTCAAACTGTGAAATAAGTTTTATTTTGGTCATAAAATTATTTTTTTGTTCAATTTTGGTCCTTAAACTTTCACATTTATTCTATTCTTGTCTCCAAAGTTTGATTTCATATGATTCCTGTAATTATTTTTAATCTAAACTATTGAGATGAATTAATTCTCTCTCATACGTGTCACAATAAATGAGTTAGCAAAGAGGGAATTTTTANTATTTTTTAAGATTCTTATAAATATATATTAGTTTTGAATAAAAAATAATTTAGAATAAAAAATCTCAAGCAGATCATTATACTAAGTAATATTTTGTGACAGATTTTACATTTTTTTTTTTACAAATCCAAGGTTAATATATAGCACAAAACACTGAAACAATGTTATTTAAAATTCTGTCAAAGACGATATGCTCGTTACCCATCGAGAGAGAAAAGCCAACCGTTAGCTAAGAACTGTCATAAGAGTTGGCCCATTTTGGAACAAAAAATTTAAAAAAATTATGAAGTATAGACACTCTATTTTGATAGAGTGTCATTGTGTTCAAGGTAGTCAAGATTTAGATTTAAATCATAAGATCGTATGATCTTACAATCTTGCAAGACTATTTCTAGTTAAATCGGGTGCATGATCATTTTTTAGCAAGATCGTGGTAAGATCGCTATTTTGCTCGTAAGATCATAAGATCGTACATTTTCACCGATCTTATATATATATATAAATATATAAATATATATATATTTATATATATATATATATATATATATATTTTTTAAGTTTTCTTTTAGAAAAAAGGTCCAAAATGCTGCTTTTTGTGACCATTTTTTCAGGGTCCAAAATGCTCCATTTTAAATAACCAAAAATTGAAAACCTTGAGTTTGATGTTGGAATATTAAGCTTAACTTGTAGTTCTTCAGGATATGCACGTTGATGAATCAAGTTCTGGCCCAAGGGGCCTTACCTGGTTCGGTGAGGATTTTCGGTAATTGGTTGCTGCAAAATCAATGAATAGCGGGGGGTTGCCCTGCAATTCACCTCCGATGCTTATGTTAGTAGAGCAAGGTTGTCAAACTCGAGAATTTAACCAAACTCGTGGAGGGGGGCGGGTAAACTCGGATCGTAAACTCGCCGAGTTTACCTACGTATGCAGAATAAAATTTACACATATATATCATTTCTTTAAGTGTAAAATTAAATCAAAATACATTCATAAATCATATTACATACCCATCCCCTAGTCACAAACTCACATTCATCCATTCATAAATCATACATTAACATATTCACATTAACATACCCAAACTCACATTCATACATTCAGACATTCACAAACTCACAGCCGATGAAATAACAAAGATAGATTAGGTTTATATTGACACATACCCAGCGGCAGCGAGCAGCGACAGCAGCAGGGGAAGGCGTCGACGGCATCGACGGCGTCGTCGGAAGGCGTCGACGGCGCAGCGAGTTGCAGAACGCAGAGCAAGTCGAAGAAGGGAGAAAATTTTGAAGGCAAGTCGCAAGAGGCAGAGTAAGTCGCAAGAGGCAGAAAAAATTGGGAAATTGTCGAAGATAGATTAGGTTTAGGGTAATTTTAAGTGTGGGCCGGTTTTTTTATGCTTGGGTTGGTTTTTCTTTTTTTTTGCTGAATGGGATGGTTTTATTTGACAAAAACCGAAAAAAAAATAAGGGAGTGAACTCGCCGAGTTTACTGCAAACTCGCGAGTTTACCGAGTTTACGAGTTAAAACTCGAGTTTGCTCCGAGTTCACCTCAGGTCCGAGTTTGAGCCGAGTTTACACGATTTTAGGGGGTAAGCTCGGCGAGTTTACGAGTTAAAACTCGAGTTTGACAACAATGTAGTAGAGAGTATTTGTGAGTAATCAATTTAGACTGAGTTAGAGCGTTACCTCAATTGACCCTTCCTTCCCCCCTCTTATAGTATGGGCTGCCATGAGGAGGGTCCGATATTTGTGGGATCTGATATCCTACTGACTCTAGGAGAATCAGCGAATCAGTTTGGCTCTGATATTTTGGGGAAGATATCTCTTTACGAGATATCTAGGAGAATCCTTACTGAAATCCACAATTTCCAGAAGCGGGTTATGTGGGTAACTTGATTAACTAATAAGGCTATGGTCCTTCGGGAAGACTCCGTCTTCAGGGTGTTCGCCCTACATGTGTAGGGCGACGATGGCTGCCCAAAAGTGGCCAGCTCCGCCTCTTGACTGTTGCTTCACGTCTTTTCTCCGTTTCTATATTATCAGACGTAATTGTAGTACTTTTGAGAGGGTAAGAAACTTTAAACATGACTTCTTTTTTACAAATCTTATTATTTTATTCTCTTTCTATAATTAAGTTAATTAAGAGAAAACTAGCAACCTGGTCCCTGAAATTTGGAGGCGACGGTCCCTGAATTTTCGAAATTGTACAAGCCGGTCCCGGAATTTTCAAAACGTCATACTAATAAGTCCCTTCGTCAAATGGTTGTTACAAAAAAGATGACGTGTACATAACAGACGTTGATGTGTCCCGTTATGTGCTGATGTGGTCATTAATTGCCACGTCAGCACCCGTTATCCCAAAAAAAAAAAAATATATATGCCACGTCAGTAAAAAATGCCGCATCAAATTTTCGCAATTGCACTAATAGGTCCCTGGCCAAAACGCACGTTTTGGCCATTGGACAAATAGGCCTCTAACCCATTTTTATTCCATTATTCTAATTCCCCCTCTTTTCCATCATCTTCATTCATTTTAGTCTCAAATCCTCAAAATAAAATTGTAAAGTGTCCCAAAACTTTTCAAAACATTCTAATTTAGTCCTTAAAAATATTAAAAACCCTAAACCCCAAACCTTAAACCCTAAACCCTAAAACTTTAAAAAAATCTGAGTTGTACAATTAGGTCCCTGACCCATTCTTATCCCATTTTTCTCAATTTCCCATCTTTTTCATCATCTTCATTCATTTTAATCTCAAATCCTCAAAATAAATTGTAAAGTGTCCCAAAACTCTTCCAAACCTTCCAGTTTAGTCCTTAAAAAAATTAAAAACCCTAAATCCTAAACCCTAAACCCTAAATACCTAAACCCTAAACCATAAACCCTAAAAAAAATTACACATCACCAGAAATTTTAAAAAGAATTACACATCATAATTTTTTACACATCATCATACTTTTTCTCTCTCCCTAAACCTTCATCCAAAAATTAAAAATGAATCTTAAAAATTCTGAATAAAATATATGAAATGAATCATTCTTTAATTTTTTCTAGATCCTAAAAATGAATCATACTTTTTAAATTCTGAATAAAATATATGAAATGATATCAATTTTACGAATCTGAGCAAAAGAAGGATTTTTTACGCAATTTTTTTTGACAATCCGAATCTTAAATCAATTTCATAAAACAAGCAAAGATTTGGGCAATTCGAAGACTTCGAAAACCGAACGCAAAAACACTATATATATGAAATACTGGGTTTCTAGGTAATTGCCATGGCTGAAGCATTCGAAGAACCCTACGAAATGTTAAAAATGTTATGGGTTTCTAGGATGAGGATGAAGATGAAGATGATGTTCGGAATCTTGAAATGGGAAGATGAAGATGAAGATAAAGATGAAGATGAAGATGATGATGTTGATGATGATTCGAGAAGATGAAGATGAAGATTCAAAAAAAAAATATGGGAAGATGAAGATGAAGATTAAAAAAATGGGTAAATTACACTTTGGTACCCTGTGGTTTGACCCTGTTTCACTTTGGTACCCTGTGGTTTGAAACTTGACACTTTGGTACCCTGTGGTATTCTCCATTAACACTTTGGTACCATTTGGACCTATTTTGTAATNTGATATGAGATGATGTTGATCTCAGAAAAAAATATGGGAAGATGAAGATGAAGATTAAAAAAAAATTAAGATGAAAATAAAAAAAAATTGTGATGTTCTTTGGGTTTTAGGTTTTAGGATTTAGATTTTTAGGGTTTAGAGTTTAGGGTTTAGGGTTTTAGGATTTTAGGGTTTGAGGTTTTTAATATTTTTAAGGACTAAATTGGAATGTTTGGAAGAGTTTTGTGACACTTTATAATTTTATTTTTAGAATTTGGGACTAAAATAAATGAAGATGATGAAAAAGAGGAGGAATTGAGAATAATGAAATAAAAATGGGCCAAGGACCTATAAGTGCAATGAGAAAATTGTTGGAGATTGTGCCCTAGGGCCAATCATTTTATTTGATAAATATGTTGTGAACATATTATTAATTTATGGAAGATAAAGTGTCAAGTTTCAAACCACAGGGTACCAAAGTGAAATAGGGTCAAACCACAGGGTACCAAAGTGTAATTTACCCTAAAAAAAATATGGGAAGATGAAAATGAAGATTAAAAAAAAGATAAATTTTAGGGGTTTAGGGTTTAAGGACTAAATTGGAAAGTTTGGAAGAGTTTTAGGACATTTTACAGTTTTATTTTGAGGATTTGGGACTAAAATGAATGAAGATGATGAAAAAGAGGGAGAATTGAGAATAATGAGATAAGAATGAGTGAGGGATCTAATTGCTCAAATCATATTTTTTTTAAGGTTTAGGGTTTAGGATTTAGGGTTATAGGGTTTTAGGGTTTAGGGTTAGAAGTTTAGAGTTTAGGGTTTTAGAGTTTTTAATATTTTTAAGGACTAATTTGGAATGTTTGGAAGAGTTTTGGGACACTTTACAGTTTTATTTTGAGGATTTGGGACTAAAATGAATGAAGATGATGAAAATGAGGGGAAATTGAGAAAATGAGATAAGAATGTGGCCAAAGACCTATTTTCTCAAATCAGATTTTTTTTATTGTATATGCTAATGTGGCTTAATTTTACACACGTGACAGTCTTTTTTTAGGATAACGGGTGCTGACGTGTCAGATAACGGGACACGTCAGCAAATAACGGGACACATCAGCCTCCGTTATGTCCACTTCAGCTTTTTCAAACAGCCATTTGACGGAGGGACCTATTAGTATGACGTTTTGAAAATTCGGGGATCAGGTTGTACAATTTCGAAAATTCAGGGACCTATCAGCCAGCGCCTCCACATTTCAGGGGACCTGGTTGCTAATTTTCTCATTTATAATCATTCATTATTTAGGTTCACACGAAGAGAATGAATCGTATGATTCAAAAAAAGTTGAATGAGTTGGTCTATGTTATGTTTGATCGAAAATTGAAAGGGAAAAGAACTATAAGGGAGCTTAACACCATAGAAGATCTTTCTTCTGATGATGAATGGATCACTGAAAATAATGAAAAAAGAGATTAAGACATAGATGAAGTAGAAGATGAAGTCTTTGAAGTTCAAGAAGTAGAAAATGTTGAACCTCGTGACACTGTTGATGATTTGGAGATTTCAGTGGATGAAAGAGAAATGGGAGAGATTGATGATGATGATTTTGATATGTGATATATGCTTGGATGAACTTTTTGATAATGATGTTCTAAATTTGTAATGTTACTCGTGGTTGTTGCCTTGTTTTTGTTAGTTTTTTACTGAACTTATGATAAACTTTTTAGACATCTTGATAATTAGCTAATTACATGTTGAGACTATAAATTGATGATGTTGGATAAGGATCTTGAGACATGTTATAAGATTTACTTATGACTTATGAGCATTTATATATATATATAGATAGATATTAGTAATTGTTTATATGATTTATNTAATATGTTGGTCAAATGTTCAAATTGATCCTAAATAATAAATATACATTTTTAAGTTTATTTTGATCTTAAATATTTTAAAATATCCAAATTAATCTTAAATGTTGTCCCTAAGTTTATTTTTTCCAAACTATAAAATATAATTATATCTCTCGTTTCGCATTCGAATGTGATGAATCTAAAGTTACGTGTTATTTTTGACAAGTACTTTCTTTATTCAATTCAAACCGTCAACAAATGAGATCAAATTGACTCTTGAAAATGGACCTCTCATTTTGTGATTAAACAAGCAAAATTAGTCATATATCTCTAATTTTTAAGTTGAATATCATTTTCAAGTTGAATGTGACGAGTTAGAAGCTGTGTCTTACTCTTAATAAATGTTTTTGTTGCCCAATTAACACGATCAGTAAATGAAGTTAAATCAGACTCAAAAATGAATGTGCAATCAATTTTTTACAATTTTTCATTTATTTTTTGGTCTCAATTCTACTTTTAGTTTGATTTAATCTTATTTATAAATATTTTTTAACTGTGAAAAAAAAAGAGATTCATTAAACTTCTCATTTAAACTTGAACGAAAAATATAAGATGAATTTTGAAGAAAAAAAATCTTTATTTAACACTTTTTATATATTTATTCTTGTTACATCACATCATCTGCATCTCCTCAATATGAGTGAGACAAGAGAAGACACGTGAAGAAAATGATGCAATGAAATGCATGTGAGAATGGTTTTGTTTTTTTAATATATATATATATACATGCATGTAAGAATGTTTACTATCTTGTTTTAGATCATTTGGATTTTGGAGTAGCAGATAATTTGACCAATTTATAGATGTTGAATTTAATGTTTTTAATCTAGAAATTTATATAATTTTTTTTAATTTATAAAATATAAATCTCAAAATTAATGGACCAACCATGAACAACTAATAACGTATCGAAACGTGACACTGGCACTGGCTACAAGACACTGATAAGCAGAAATCAGAAGGTGATGATGACGCTGCAATACATGTGACTTGCTTGTAAACAAAAAAAAAAAAAATAATTCATTGCAGAGTACGTGCGTCGAATAATATAAAAAAAAATTAAATCACAAGATATTAAAATGAAATGATGTCAAACTACAGAATATCAAAATATAATTTATCTTTCCTGGGTATCAAAAAAAATTATTGAGGTATGTTAAATGCACATATAATATTCTATTCAAATCAAATGAAAAAATTGTTTATAATACTAAAGTGTTAATGGTACATATTTCAGAATATCAAAGTGTCATATTTTAAATCACAAGATATTAAAATGGAATGATGTCAAACTACAGAATATCAAAATGTAATTTATCTTTTAATTTTTTTCCTCAAAATATAATTTACTTAACTCAAATAAAAATTGCATTATTGTAATGTATCTTCTATCTAGATAAAAAGTATGATTTTTTTAAGTATTGCGATAATAACTTTATAATTTATATATTATTTTAATAAAAAATCTCAAATATGCTTGTGCCATAATAGGAAGGAAAAATATCTTTTAATTTGGAAAAAAAAATGATAGATCTAAGGATATAAAAATTGAATTGCCACAACAATAATGAATTTCATATCAGAGCCCCAATAGGAAATTCTCTTAGAGAATGAATGTTTGGTGGATTGAAGCAAAGAATCAAATGAGTTAATTGGAGTTGAAGGAGAAAATTTGAGCTTGTTATGATTTAAATTGAATTAGGGAGGCGTTTGGTACATATATTATGTTTTCATTTTCGGGAATCATATTATTTGGAATGTGATTCTTAGAAATAAGATTCTTATCACTATAAGAATATCTGTTTGGATGAGTTAAATAATCATAAGATTATTTTGCAATAATCCTAATAATGTTACAATTTTGTGTTTGGTTCAACTTTGATATTTTTTGGAATGTTTAATACTTTTCTAAATATGTCATTGACTTTTTATTCTCAACTTATCAAATGTAGAAATTCTCCAAATAATTCATGAGAAAAATACTATATCATAAAAAAAAATTATATCATAATTAAAATTTTTAAATAGCATAAATAAATTTCTTAGGAAAATACTTTTTTGGGTAGGCAAAAATAATCTCATGCCATGGGTTAAAGTAATACAATCATTTTAAATAACATTAATAAATTCATTAGAATAAATTAATTAGGAGTAGTATAGTCATTTTGGGTAGAAAAAAATAATCTCATGCCATGGGATTATCCTAATCCCAATTCATGTGATTAAGGTACTCCTAGAAATACAACATTTCTGGGATTAATTTTCTTATCCGTGTACCAAATGCAGAATTGCTCTACTACGAAAATCATAATCCCGGGAGTATTTTTTCAATCCGCGTACCAAACACCCCCTATAAGTTTTAAGATTTTGAATCTGCTTAACCTAATTTAACTAGTCAATGTGGGTTGGCACAAGTGGTTAAGGATCCGGACGAAAAACCTGTGCCTTATCATGGGCAAGGGTTCGAATTACCCTGAAGCCACTTAATTCCACTTGGTGGGTATCCCTCCTCAAAGAGATCCTCTGGAGCCCAAGGGCTAATTGAGTAGTTATTTTGGGTAAAACTGCTTGCAGTTTAGGCTTGTGCAGTAATCATTTGGGTTAGGCCTCTGTCAGCCTCTCTGACATGCCTCTGGCGCCTTGCCCGGTAGTTTTGGGAGTGCCTTCCCTTACTATCACTTTTTTTTAATACCAATAATTTAACTAGCAAGTCTATAATAAATAAATAAAAAAATTAGTTAGCTAAAACTATATCTTGATATCTCAAATAATATTATTTTCTTACTTCAGTTTTTTCATAGATTTTTATTCTCAATTTAGTCACTCAAAAATAAATTGTGTGGAACCAAATTTAGGAAAAAAAAAATAAAAAGGACCAAATTATAAGAAAATAAATATATGAGGGATAAAAGAATTGTATTGGTGATCGACTTGTCGTCTGATCAGTAAGATTTTAATATTTTTACTTAAGCTATCCCCACGCACTATATTAAATAATATAGTATAGGCACAACTCAAGATCACTCTCCCGCATAACTCTTTGGTGAGTGAGAGGTAATTGTGTGCAAACTCGAATTGATGAATGGTTTAATGGCAGTGGTAATAACAATATAATAAAAACATACTCAATAGAGAGAATCTTGCGAATGACTTTCCTTGTTTAATAAAATATATGGAGTTAAATTGCCACTTAGTTATGCTTTGGATCAACCACATTCAATATTGTAGTTCGCATACGCGAAATATTAGATTGTAGACGACTTTACAATCCACCCTGAACGAGTAAATAAATATATGGATCACAACTCCGAAGACAACCTTCAATTCAAGCAATGACGACAAATTAAAAAATAGAATAGATCACTCGGCAACCAACAATGAATAATGTGATTACTCTTTATTAATCATAAATTTTTGATACCAACGGTATCAATACAAATATAGTCAATAAATCGTATGAAATAATTAAAGTAGTCATATAACTAATTGTCTAGAAATACTTACAATCAGTCGTGCATTATGAACTAACTAAAGTATAAAGGAATACATAGCAAAACCAATAACTCCACGGTACTAGAATCGATGAACTCTGGCCATTTCGTCGGATTCCTCCTCTAGGTATTGAAAGATTAGTTACTCATGCTTCTGGAAGACTAATGACGTATTTCTCTAGTATTTCCTTCTATTTTGAGTTGGAAATGACAAGATTGATTTATAAACAGAATTTGGTCTTACGCCATCATGTTGTGTTGCCAGCTCAATATCACGGATCAACTATATCTCGCTGGCAGTTATGCAACCATTTTGGATTTTCGGCTTTCTAACTGTCAATTACCTAACTTCGTAGCCAAGACTTCTTTCACCGTCGAGCTCAACGACAGGTCAAGTACAACTCAACTTTATCTTCTCTAGTTATGATCTATGATGTACTGTCATCCTTACGTGATGCTAACAAAAACTCATGCGCCGCCATCTCAATGTGATGTCACAAATCTTGCAGGCTTGTCATTTCCTTCTTCAATTGCTTCAACCCTCGGTTTAGCTTGCTAGACTGTCTTTTGTTGTGATACTTGGCCTGAAACCATTGAGTGAACGATTAAGCAGCAGCTCTAAATAGAATGGTAATTAATTAATAAAAAAATACTGCAAAATCACACTTTTTGTCGATTATTCCGGCATAAGCTTAGTACAAATCTTATCATATTATTTGGTCATTGTTGTAATAAATCATTATAAAATAATGTAAAAAGCAGACCAAAAAATATATCAAAATTTGGTATGATAAATCGGCCAACCCGCATGTTAGACTATATTTTGTATAAATTATTTTTGAACTTGATATGGCATCCACAAACTGCCTAACTAAATTGATTGTCTCACCAAGTATCTCAACCATAATAACGACCATGCTAACTTCTCCTCCCAAGATTATCGTTTACTGGACATCCCAAGTGTCTATAAGTAAGGTAATCTTGATCATTTCTATAAGGTACACACACACATTATTCTACTCTTTAACTCTTTAAGATTGATTTTCTCTCCAAGACCAGTTACTAATATAGGCATCAAAGAAGCTGACCAACAACCACCACGCATTTTCTACAAGTCCATTGTACTTTGGTCATTAGAACAACCCACACTATTTCGTACTCTAGGTACCAAAGTATTAACGAAAAGTAACAAGTACTAGAATGCCACTTTCTAAACCACATGATACTAAAATGAAATATAGTCAGACCACAAGGCATCTAAGTAAAATTTACCCTCAAGTTTATGAAATGCATATAATTTAGGGTAAATTACACTTTGATACCCTGTGTTTGGCCATATTCCACTTTGGCACCTTGTGGTTTAAAAAGTGACATTCTAGTACCCTGGCCTGTAGTATTCTCTGTTAACGCTTCGGTACCCAAAGCTTTAATTCTGTTAGAAAACTAACAGAACTTGGCACTTTTGGGACTATTTCGTAATTTTAACAACCTTTGAGGGATAAAAGATGATTTTAATGTAGGAAAAAGAGGCTGAAATTACTTAAACCCCAGAAATATTTAACTCTATTCAAAACAGTCTTTAAAATCACAAAATTCTAGAAATATAATTTCTTGGCAAAATTTATTTCGTTGGATTCATTGTGATGAGAAAGTTCTAGAAATGCAATTTATTTTAAATTTTTTTTTATCTCTATCAGTTATTATTTCTTACTTGGAAGTGTTATATTACGGTATTGAAATAATAAGTCATGCGAAAATTTTTACCTCTATTTACTCTATAATTTTACCACAAGCTTTTAAAAATATGTAAATCTCAAATATAATAATTAAGATTTTAAACTATCAGGTTTGTTAATTTCTAAAAGTTATAAACTAAAAACTCCTAATAGCCTACAATTAAATGTAAATTAGAGTCACCAGAGTTGTCAGGAGTATTTAAATTAAATAATGAGAAATAATTTTAATTCTTGTTCATACCATCGGTTGATTATCTTTTAACAATTTCTTATTTAATATTTATAATGAACAATGTAAATTATAATTACTTTATTACTTTTGGATTTTAATAAAAATAAAATATTATTATATTATATTTCGATTTTGTTGCATTCAAACTTGAAATGAGAGATATGATCAAATTTATGAAATAAGCGGCCCATTTCCAGGCCCTGATTTCATACTTGATTTCACCTTGTTTGCTGATAACTCTAACTAGATAAAGAAAAAATTTATTAAATATAACGCATAATTCTAATTTAATCACATTTGGGTTTGAAACGAAAGAGATTTGACCATATTCAATTGTTGGAGACCAATAATGAATGTTTTAAAAATCATTACGAACCAAAACTCAAGAAAAAAAAAACATCAAGAACTAAACAGAACTTGGGGTAATAAACATTAAGGACTAAAATAAGTTTTTGAAAAAAAAAAAAATCTTATTTATCCACCTATTACCCAAATACATATTACTACAAAGGGTAAATTACAAAGAAGGTCTCTGTGGTTTGGTGTATTTAGAGATTGGGTCCCCATGATTTAAAAGTGTCAATTTAGGGCTTGAGATTTACTCCATTAGAAGAAAAGGGTCGTTGTGGTATATTTATATCCAAATATTAACGGAAAAATGAGTTTTTATCAACATTTTACCCGTCAAGCTTTTCTTTTATTCAGATCCTAATTCATCTCAGAATAGTATAGAAAGTTTATTATCTTTATCAAACAGATTCCTGAAACCTGCAAATCAAAAATCTCAATCCATTGTTTCTCATTTTCAAGCCATTTTCAAGCAAAAAATCATTATCCTAGATGAAATCAAGTAGCAAAAGAGTAACAACAACTCAAACACGATTTAAAAGGGGAAAAAAACCTACCGTACAATAAAATACGAAAACCGAATTCACCACTTGAAATCCCTTCCCCAAAACGCTTTTTTCCCACTTAATGAAATACCCATTCATTTTGCTAGTTTTCTTTGAGTGTTGCTGCTACCAAATGCTATTTTTTTTTTTTATGTATTTTGACATTCCAAAACATTAGATTAAAGTCTAGTTTCATTTTCATCAAGTTGGAATGGATAGAATATGGATAAAACTTGAATTGAGGTTTTTGATAAAAAAGATGATAAAATTTTTGGAATGTTAATAAAAATGCATTTTATTTTGTTAATTTTTGGATAGAAATATTCGATGGGGACCCTTTTTACATACGGAGTAAATCTCGAGCCCTAAATTGACACTTTTTAAACCACAATAACTCGATCTTTAAATACACCAAACCATAGAGACCAAAAATATTGCATTGGATTTTTGCATTGGACTTATATAATCTGTGATGGATTATTTTATATGATAAATATATATATGTTATGATTATAATTACTCAATTTTGTCCATATATATTTTATACAGGATTTATTTTTTAATCCTTCAATTTGTACTGAGTCAATGAATCAATGCGTAAATAAAAAAGACAAAAGTATTGTTGGTACCCCCAATGTATGGGGTCATTTTCAGTTATACTTTTTTTTTGTCTATTATACCACCAATGTTTCACATTTTAGTCAATTATACCCCAAACCGACATTTTTTTTTGTTTTAAGGTCCTTAAGTTTCCATTATTTAGAAATCCTCCATTCTCTCAAGATTTTTCTTTCACATGAGTCCCTAACTAATTATAGAACAATTTAGAATGTTTGTCATCTTTAAAGAATTGGTCCCTGCAATTGAGAAACTCAAAAAATTTCTCCTCTTTGTTTTTCACAGTTCAGGTAACCACACACAAACTTGCTGATGTGCCTCAAATACAGAGAAATCGAGCAAAAATACCAATAGATCTAGCTTCTGGAGTTAACACATAATCTCCGGTGGTGGTGCCATTGTGGTCGTCAAAATTGAGAAGTAACTTCGAAACTCTTTTGGAGAGAGAGACAAAAAAGGAAGAAAAAGGGATGAGAACGACGTATTTTAAAGGAGACCAGGAAGTTGGCCACGACGAGGAGAAGGACCATGTTGCCGTAAAAAAGGACAAAGTGGACGACAATGATGAATTGTGGTGGTGATGTTTTAAGGTAAGAGAAGGAGGGTGATTAATGGCTTCTAAGGACTTGTTTGTTAAAGATGACAAACATTTTAGACTATTATGTAATTAGTTAGGGATTGGGGTTAATTGACTGAAATGTAAAACGTTGTGGGTATAATTGACAAAAAAAAAATATTTCAAGTATAAACTAAAAATGATCTTATACATTACAAGTACCAACATTATTTTTGCTAATAAAAAATAAGAGTTAGTCGATATCATACAATCGTGAACAATATGATTTATCTATGAATTAAAATAACATTTATCTTTCATCCCATACTTTACCTATATTAGGATCATGATTATTCAATTTTATCAAAATAAATTAAAGACAAATTAACTTTTGATCTTCCCGTTTGCATTAAATGATCGAATCAATCCTTAAATATTTTTTATTATTCAATTTATATTAAATCAACGTATCAATTTAAATAATATAATAAAAAAAAGTTAATCCATATAATATTACAATCATAAACAATTTTTCTAACTTAAAATAACACTCCTCTTAATCTTACTTTCTATAATTTTATATATTTTAAAATTTAAATAATTTTCAATAAAATAATTTTATCTGTATTTAACCGGTAGTTAGAATCAAACCGAACCGTACGTACTATCTTTTTATATCACATCATAATCTGCATCTTTTCTGAAACAAAACAAGAGGCGAAGAAATGATGCATTGAGATGCACGTGAGTGATTTCTTGCTTTTTTTGTGTGAATATATTAATATTTAAAACTGTTATCCTTTCTTTCGTGTATCCCTTGTCACGTGAACGATTTCTTGCTACTCTATCATTTTTATTATTTTTGTTTTAAGGGTCATGCCGCAGAAAGTACAATAGTTATAGCAAATTAAAAATCAGTGTCTCTCGTAACCCTAGCCGCTCCCTATTTTCTCTCTGACTTTCTATTTTTCTTGTGCGTGATGCTCTTGGAGCACCGCTATCTCAGTCGTGGTGACCCTGCTCTCACTTTATAGTGTTGAAAATTTCTTTTTTTAAGGGTCTTTTTAAGAGTGTTATTTTGTTTCAAGAATTTTGTTGTGGCGGCGTTTTGGATCAGGGCTCCTATGACAGCGTTCTGCGGAATCGACTCTAAATTAGGCATTCCACGGCAGGTTTTGGCTTCCACGACGGCTTCCTAGTTTAGTTCTGGTTTTTGGGTACTCTTCCACGACGTCGTTTCATTTTATCAAATTATTATTGTTGCTTTGAGCCTGATTATATCTTTAGTTAGAACAACCACTGGGGTTGTCTGTTATTCTGATTGAAAGTGTTTGTCTTTCTTATATGACTTTATTTATGTTTCCAGTTATTTAGATGGTTGTAACTTTAGTTGGATCCCTAGATCCGCTAACTTGACAGCTGATTGTCTTGCCAAATTGTCTGAAACGAAGATGGGTCATCTTGGATGGGTTGCAAACCCTCTACCTTCGTCAATTGATATCATGTCTAGTGTTGTTGTTTATGCTAGCTAGGGAAGAGTTATCTATTTTTGTTTTGTTTTCGTTTGTACTGTACTTACTTTATCTTATTATTGAATGAATTATGTTTCAGGCAAAAAAATCAATGTCTATCTCTTTCTTTAATTCATTTTTAAGAAAAAAAAACAAAAGTAAAAAACGAATTTTTCTACACCATTCATAGTCAAATCAATGGTGAAAATTTACTTTGCTTTAGCTCGTGTGCATTTTTAAGCAATGCGTTTTTTTTAATTCAATTTAAAAAAAAATATCAAAGTATACTTTTAGTCTTATCACTTATATTTAGGTTTGAATTTAGTTTTATATTTTCTTACTACACTTTTATTTTTTTTTCCTCAGGTTATAGATTTGGTTTCGTATTAGTTGTAATCTTAATTATATCTTTGAGTTAGATTATAGAATCGATCTCATATTTTTATAAAAAGTTTCACGGTCAGTCTCACCTGATCCAAATATATGAGATCAATTTTGCAACATGACAAAAAGATATGAGACCAAAAGTCCAACATATATATAAGACCAAATCTGTAACTAAACAAAAAAATATAAGATAAAAAATGCAATAAAGAAATTATAAAATTAAACAAGGACCTCAACAAAAAATTATGGGACAAAGAATACACTTTAGCCAAATAAATAAATAACTCCTTCAATGAAACTTTTCAAAGTGTTGCCCTTACATTAAATAAAATATAATAACTAAAAGAAGATGATGAAAATAAATATTGAAAAATAGATATTTACACCTATGGATTTGCAGAATTTGTTAAGTGATTCCTATCCTTTGGATTCATGCAATCATCACAAGATTATTGTTGCATGACGTTGCTTCATCATCATGCCCGGGCAAGTCTTGGGTGATGTCCAGGCAAATCTGTCATTGAACTCAGGAGGTCAAAAAACTTTGGGTTAGAAGTTTTCATAGTCGTCGGAGCCACCGTGTAATACGCTAAAAAGTTCGCTAGAGAAGACGACGACTAACAGTGGCAACAACAGCAACAAACGTAGAAGAAGAAGATGATGATGAAAAAGAAGAAGATGTAGATGTAGATGATGATCAAGCTGTGCGTTCTTCTGCGTTTCTGCCTTCTTTTTTTAATTTTGGTGTAAAATCAACTTAAATCATCTATTTTTTTCTTTTTTTTACGTTTTGGTTCTATTATAAAAGAAAAAGGACCTTAATGTAAAATAATAAAACTTTTGGAACATTAAGTTAGTTTTATCCTTTTTTAATGAAAAAGTTGGATGAAAAATGCTGAGGGACTAACGGTGGAACGTTTTGGAAAATTGATGGACCAAAACAAAACGAAAAGAAGATGAGGGACCAAAGTGGAACTTTAAGCAAACCTGAGGAATCAAAATAGAACTTTGGCCAATATGTTATACTAAAAATATGGGCATATGAGTATTTAGCACTTGTGAAGAAGGGACTTGCATGAATTGATGAAAAACCCCAGAGGAAGCTGCTTGAGCACCCTATATTTCTCCTCTGATAATATCATCTTAAATGTGATGGTTTTATTGGATCACATCGTCCTTGGATTTAGTATAAATTTAAAGATCGAAAAGTATATATTTAATAAAAAAATTAGGGATAAAAAAGTACATATAATCAGTTTAAATTCAGAGACCAAATTATTAACAATTTTAGAGACTAAATTGTATATTTTGATTATTTAAGATCTAATTTGTTGACTCGATATAAACTTAAAGACTAAATAATAAATTTTTTCATTGATATTTGTGTTATCATCCTTGTAAACTTTTATATTAGTCAAAATTTTCTTCTTCCTCGCATTTGAAAATAATTTTTACACAAAATAAGAAATATATAAGGTATTTTATAATTTCTCAAAATTCATCCAACAAATCTTTTATATATAAAATAAAATTAATAGAAAAATATACAATTTAGGCAAAATTTTCAATTGAGCCCATTCTTCCCTTATCTTTTTACATTGAATGATTTTAGTAATTGGTCAAATTTTTATTTTGGTCCTCGAACTATAGGGTTAATTCCATTTCAGTCCTCAAACTATTTTTTGTTTCATTTGGATTCTCAAACTTTTTCAATGGATTCTATTGTTAGTCCAAAATATGATTTGACAGAGAAGAAAAAGAAGAGATTTCTTCTTAGTCACAAATTGTTGATAAATTTGTGGTTGTTTTTCTTTTTAAGAATAAAGACTTTTCTTCCTTTCTCTATCAACTTAGGGCACATACGAGAGAGATAAAGTGTCTAACTTAAGTGTTTAGCTTAGAGATAATGATAAAAATTAGACAAAGTCATATTTTAGACTAATAGTGGAAAAAAAAAGAAAAAGTTTGAAAATTAAAATAGAACAAAAAAATTGAGTACCAAAATAGAATTCACTCTAGTTTGAAGACCAAACAAGAATTTGTCCTATAGTTTGTGGATCAAAATAAGATTTTGACCTTATTAATAAGTTCTTTATTTTTCTTGTTCGTACTTGTGGTGGTCCACCCACCATCTCTCTTCTCTCTCCGTTTATCAAGAATCTTGTTTGTTTGTGGGATCACAGGACTGGTCCTTTTTTAATACCTCTGGTAGAGTTGACCCCGCGTTTTCAGACTCTATTCCACTTTCTTAGGGATGATCAAAATATTGATATCCAATGGAGACTCTAAAATTTACCCCATAGGTATGGGTCTAAACCCGTACCCATCCTTAATGGGTATAGATTCGGGTATGGTGGTACCCTACCTGTACCCTACCCATATACCAATTAGTAATAATAAATATATTTTTATATATAAAATATATAATACTTTAACACTTTTTACTGAAAAAATATTAAAGTTTTTATAAATATTGAAATATTTTATTAATGTATTCATATTTATGATTTATTTTTTTATTTTTAGTAGTTATAGATATAAAAAATTGGATAAATATAAATTTTATATTAACAAAAAATAATTTTTTTAAAATTTTCCAGGTTTAGGTGCGGGTATGAGGATTAGACTACCCAACAGATATGAGTATGGGGATTAATTTTAATACCCACTCACATCCGGGTATGGGTCCGGGTATCATAGTACCCTATCCATACCCTACCCATGATTATCCCTACACTTCCCAATTAATGAAAAAAACCAGAAACGTAAGTTGAATATAACAATTAATCGAGCACTTATTTTAGCAACTGAAACCCCCCATTCCCCTCTACATATATTTTTTCAAGGATTAATTGTTGACTCAATCGCTTGATGTCGCAGTTTAAGATTCAATCATTAAATTAATATTGAATTGTTAATAATTAAGTAAACTAAAAATGATATATTTAATTTAATATATTAAAAATATATTAATAAATACTAAAAATATATAATAAACTCTTTATATTTAAATTTGATTGAATAAAAAAAATAAGAACTAAGAAGATAAAATTAAAGATTACATGTTGAAGTAAAAATTAGCCAATAGTGTATCATTTTGACACTACAAGAAAACAGGTGATTTGTGACGGAATTTGTGATGAGATTTGGCTCCGTCACAAATTCCGTCACAATTTTGTCCATTTTCCGTCACAAATTTGATAAAAGAATAAAGGTCCATTTTGTCATGAGTCTAAACTTAATACGAAAAAAAATATTTTAAAATAGCATCATTTTTATCTAAAAGACTAGAAGGATAAAAAAAAAGAACAAAAAATCTTGAACCAGTATAACCCCAAAATTGTCTAGTTCAAGACAGTTTTCCCAGTTCATCCAATTCTTGATCAAGCCGGTTTTGTGACCAACTCGGATCTGACCACTGTCCAATTCCCGGTCCGATTTTCGAAACCATAGATTTTTCATACAATAAGTTTATATATATATATATAATATTAATAAATTTTCTTCTAGTTTGTGGTGTGTTTATAATCCATCTAAATATATATAGAATAATTATTTTCTCTTTTTCTTTTATATTAAGTTTATTATATGTTTTTAATTTGCTCTATTTTTCAAAAAACAATTATAGATTAATTTCATGAAATATGATTCCATATGATTTTAGCCATTAAGTTTGATTTGAACATGTGAAAATGGACTGTTTATTTCTCATAAGTGTCATAAAAAATAGTTAACAGAAAAAAAACTCCCTTCTTAATTGCAAACTAACGATGAATTTGAGGATTGGATCATCTATATTTTTATCTTCTTTATTCTTTGTGAAATAAGAGAGAGAAAGGAAGAGGAAGTGAGAGAAAATGTGGATATCATGAAATAATAAGTGTGTAAGACTCATACTTTCTCTTACCTCTTTTTCTTTTTGTTTCTCTCTCTAAATCTACAAGAAATATAAATGTAGAAATGCAGAAAAAGAAATAAAAATATTTCTTTTTCGAAACAAAATGAACCAAAAATTTATGGAATTGGTTCATCTACATCTCTTGTAGATATAAAGAGAGAAAGAGAAAAAAGAGAAGTAGAATAAGAAAATATGTGTCATACACATTTATTATTTCATGAGATTCACATTTTCTCTCACTTCATCTTCCTTTCTCACTCTAAATTCACAAAAAATGCATAGGATAAAAACATAATATTTTCACTTATTAGTATACGTATGAGAGATAAATCATCCAAGTTAAGTGTACGTTCAGCCTAGAGATATAACGATAGAAATTTAACCAAACAAAATCATTTTTTGGACAAATAGTAAAACAAAAAAGAAAGTTTTAGGACTAAATTAAAATAGAACAAAAAAATTGAGGATCAAAATTAAATTCACCCTTTAGTTTGAGGACCAAAGTTAAATTTACCAAAACAAAATTTATCCTATAGTTGGAGGACCAAAATGAGATATTGACCATACTAATAAATTCTTTATTTTTCTTGTTTGCATATGTGGCCCACCTTATTTCTTCTCTCTCTCTATTTTAAGAATCATGTTTCCATGGGACCACAAGAGTCAAGACCTGTCTCTTTTAGTACCTATGTTATAGTACAATCTTGCGGCTCCCAATTGAAGAAACATATAATCTTCATTAAGATTTAACTTACTCAAATGGTAGCCTTTGATGTAGCAAAATAGAAACACAAGTGCGAAAATGATCAATTCTTAATTATACAGATGATGAGTCTTTATTATAGGCATGGATGAGAAAGTTGACATACACAACATAATCAAAACTGATCCAAACTACAACTATATGTCTATACCCATACAGTTCTTCTTCTAGCAATCGATGAAAGGAAATCCAGATGATGATGTCCAAAAATCCAAATCATCTTCAACTATTTGACATTGATGATCATAAGATGATGAGACGACCATGTTGTTGTCTTCAATTTGTGCTATATTTAGGTTGAAATAATTCCCATCTTGATCATTTTGAGAAACGTTAAAGAGAAAATCATCAAGAAATGCATGATCATAGTCTATCTGAAAGGAATTATTAGGACTAAATGCATTAGTGTTGTTGTGATCAGACGATTCAGTTGACACTTCTATATTATTCTCCGAATCTTCAGCATTAGGGTTTGATGGCCAATGAACTTCTCCTGCATTTGCATCACTTATTTTTTTGTTCTTTCTGGCCTTGGAATTGGGCTCATTAATTTTAACAGAAGGAGATGATTTCTTAGACAAATAGGCATGCCAATAGTTCTTGATTTCACTATCTCTTCTTCCCGGTAGCTCTTTAGCTATTAAAGCCCACCTGTTAAAATACATTTTAGATGACAAAGTCACTTAAATGCTTAAGTAAATAATTCGTCTATAAACATTTTTTGGGTAACTTTTGTCTTCATCAATCCAATGGAAGCGTTTGTATATATAAGTCAATTTAATTATAAAATGATGTGTCAATTTTGGTTAAAACAAAAATATACCAATAAGTCTATGGAAATGCATCCTTTACAGTACAATTGCACTATAGTTTAGAGAAATAAAGGAAGAGTTGAAGAAAAAAATGTGGGTTTTTCACGAACACTTTCTTTCTCTAACTCTTCATTTATCTCTCTGAACTGCAATGCATTGCGCTATAAAAAATCCAGATCCCAAGTCTATCTTTATATGTAAATTAATAGTGAATGTATAATCATTATTACCTATTTCCATGAAGACGATGAAGTCTAACAATTATTTCTTCCTCATCTTTAGAGATATTACCTCGTTTTATACCAGGTTTCAAATAATGTAAATATCGATGCCTACAACTCTTTCCGCATCTCTTCAAACCTACAAATATCATTCAAAGACAATTAATATAACCAAAAGTTGCATGCATGAAATGATTTTAGGACAACCTTACATGTGTGTTTGAATATATATATATATATATATATAGAGAGAGAGAGAGAGAGAGAGAGAGAGAGAGAGAGAGAGAGAGAGAGAGAGAGAGAGAGAGAG
>QANZ01055329.1:0-36227 GCA_003254925.1 Chamaecrista fasciculata | reverse complement strand
GAGAGAGAGAGAGAGAGAGAGAGAGAGAGAGAGAGAGAGAGAGAGAGAGAGAGAGAGAGAGCTAAACCTGTTGTTTGTGCAACTTTTTCCCATTGGCCTTCTCCATGATGAACAACATAGTTAAATAGAATCTCATCTTCTTTTTTTGACCAAGCTCCTTTTAAATTATGCCTTCCCACTTTTTCATGCTCTTCATGAAGAACTTGTATCTTTTTACTTGAATCACTCACAGCATTAACAATTTCATCATCTTGACCGATATCATTGAAGTGAAAATCATCAAGGATTTCATTATCTTCATCATCATCCTCTGTTTGAGTGTCCAAACGACTATGATTAATATATGTGTTACATTTAGATGACTCACTAATAATTTTGTCTCCGAAAACTTTAGCTTTCTCCTCTTTCGACTTTCGTCGGTGATGTAATATCTTAGACAAATAAATTTTCCAATAATTTTTAATTTCAATATCAGTTCTTCCAGGTATATTTTTAGCTATTAAAGCCCACCTGTTCACAAATACATTTAAATCATTTACTTAGACAATAATAAATATAGTGAAGTAAATTAATAAACTAATAACATATACATGCATGCAAATATATATATACTACCTGTTGCCATATTGATGATGGAGTTTTATAATCAAATCTTGCTCCTCTTTAGAAATGTCTCCTCTTTTTATGTCAGGTTTCAAATAATTCATGTATCGATATCTACAACTTTTTGCACACCTCTTCAAACCTAACGACATCATTTAAAAGTAACAAGATTCGTTAACAAATAAGTTAAAGTATAGCCCAAAGTTTTCAAAAAAAAAAAAACAAAGGAAAATAAGGAAACAAATCTAGCAATATACTATTTTATAAATACATACAAACACTAATTATTAATGCATATGTTGGACCAAACATTGACAAAAAGTTATATTTAGGATGTACAATAAGTCTCAATGATACTCTTTATTCTTATATCTCTAACTATTTGTTTTAAAAAAATACTCTTGATTCTTAATTATATCTCTTGCACTTTATTTTATTTTTTTTAAAAAAATCTCATTCTAACTTTATCGTCAGAGTCACGTAACTCACAGAATTTTTCGGCAATGGATCCTCTGCTATACAGCAAATTGTGCTGTGCGGCGAGGACCAATCAACGAGCGTCATGTGTGTGCCACTGTACACATGGCGCTTGGTTACTGGTCCTCGCCACACATCACACTTTACCGTATGGTAGACGATCTGGTGCTGAATTTTTCTTTCATTGGAATCATTTTTTGCAGATATCTTGCATAATACTCTCTATTATATTAACTAAACGAGGTAAGTTGTTAACAATGTGGTTAATAGGTTCTTTGATTCAAACATAAACATATATATATATATATATATAAAATAAAAATATGGATTCAAACCTAAACCCGGTGAGTTGGCTCGTTTAACTCGCTAAATTGGCGAGCTGGGTTGAAAAAATCTGGCTCGTCGAAAATTATAACTCGAGTGTGTTAGCTCACTTAACTTGTGACTCGTGGTGAGCTAACTCGAGTGAGTTGGCGAGTTGATGAGCCAACCCACTTTATTTAAAATTATATATATTAATATATTGAATGATTATAGTATTGGTACAAATTGTCTTAATTTTCATGAATTTTATTAAGAAAGTTAATAAAAAATATTTTTTATTTAAAAAATGAAACAAAAATAAATAAATTTAATGATTGGTAAGTTAAGTGGGTTAACCTAGCTCCCCAAATTGGCTAGCTGGGTTGGCAAAACCTAGTTCACCTAGAATTTTTGGCTCGTGTGAGCCAGCCCATGTGAGCCGTGACTCGTAACGAGCCAGCTCGAGTGAGCTGAACGACTGACTCGTTTTGACAACTCTAGGTTATTGATGGAACTAGCTAACTATTAACATGCACAGATTATATCATTTTTTTTCCATAGGAGTAGTATATATATATATATATATATCAAACCTGAAAATTTGGCCACGTTTCGCCATTTGCCTTTGCCATGAAGAGTGACAAAATTGAAGAGAATTTCATCTTCTTCCTTTGACCATGTCCCTGTGTTTATATCTTTCTCAACAGATCTACGTCTACCCATTTTATATATGTATATGCTTCAATCTAGATATATATATATATAGGGCTGTGTTATGAAAAATGGGAAGAGGTGGTGATAAAGCTATGATCCCATAGATTTTTCCTATATATAAAAGCGTGTGTTTCTGTGTACGTATATACAATAAACCAAAAATGCACGGTTTTGACACCTGTATATGTATTGTCGTTACAACAAGATATATTGTAAAAGTTAAATGTATAATAGACCAAACATGCCACCCAAGTACGTCTATGCATTAATCTTATTGGTAGGATAGGGTACTTTAATTTTTAGATCCCAAATTAAATATGAGTGGGTATTAAAATAATTTTAAAATAGTATAATCTCTTTACCTAGATTAGGATTCTGAGAAATTTTAAAATAAATTATTTTTTATTAATATAAAACTTATTTTCATTAACTTTTTATATTTATAACTATTAAAAAAAATCATAAATAATAATATATTATTAAAATACTTCAATATTTATGAATTACGTATTTAACATTTTATCTTTAGGATTTGATATATTTTTTAATACATAAAATTTTAAATTGTTATATTTTTATATATAAAAATAAATATTTAATATTACATGTAGGGTACGGTAAGACTATGTACGATACCAAAATATTTGAAAGATTGAACTCGGACCCATACCCAGGCTCTCACGATAAAATTTGCAAATTTCAGAGTATTTTGACCATATATATACTTGAATTCCTAGCTATGTCTCTCTCTCTCTCCAATCTACAATGGTGGAATCCATTTGCTTTGAGATACAGTATTTTGATGATTACTAGCTATATTTTTTTTTTTTTTGTTAATTACTAGCTTTTACAAGTGCTTTAAGTGAAAGTTACAAAATTGAATTTATTAAAAAAAGTTATAACTTTTTTTATAACTTATCTTTCTTTAAAAATAAATTATCCAAATAAAATTTTATGTTTATAAAAAGTCTTTTTTAATTAAAAAAGTACTTTTTAAATAAAAAAACCTATCCAAATAAGCTATAAGTAAGGTATCATAATATTTGAATCTACATCTATTAAGATTGAACTCGAAGTCATACTCAAACTCACACGACAAAATTTGCAAATTTCATAGAGTGAGTATTTTGACCATATATATGCTTGAATTCCTATCTCTCTCTCTCTCTACAATCTACAATGGTGGAATTCGTTTGCTTTGAGATACAGTATTTTTTTTTTTTGATAAAAGACGAAATTCGATTAAAGAGAAGACATTAACATAGGGGGCATATCAGAAGAGGATATGCAGCTCAACTACATCTAGAAGAAACAGAAAAATTACAAGGCAAATTATTACAGGCCACAAGAGAGGTATCTCTGTTGACAGTATTATAGGTTCTAGGAAAGGAAATTTGCATAAAATCATAAAGACAGGGAAGATAGATAAAATTAGGCATAACAAAAAATATAGTCTTAGGACATAACGAAGAACGAGCCCAATTTGCTATGGAATCAGCCGGTTGATTTGCTTCTCTGAAGATGTGACGAATACTAGCTTCTTCAAAGTGTTGCAGGAAATATCTGCAATTATGAATAAGAGAGAAGAGATGATGATGAGACAAAGTATTAGGATCAGTTAAGAGTTGAACAGCAAGGGAGGAGTCTGTTTCAACAACAATATGCGTGATATTAAGATCCCTAGCAAGCTGTAAGCCATGAAGAATACTCCAGAGCTCTGCCTTAAGGATATTTCCTGTACCAAGAAAAACAGAGTAACCCGAAAACCAATTCCCAGTATAATCTCTAATAATACGTCCTGCTCCTAACATGTTACCCTTTGCTGATCCATCACAGTTTAACTTAAAAAAAGGAGGAGTAGGTTTAGTCCAATTAATGAAGTAAGTGGCAGTAGGGGGTTTAGGTGTGGGATAAGAAGAGTGAAGATAGAAGAATTCAACGCTTTGCTAGAGTTAATAATAATGGAGGGATTAAATGGTTTTTGATTGAAGATGAACTAATTTCTTGCAAGCCAGATATTTCTTATAGTGATGATGAAAAAAATAGACCAAGGAATATTGTGGACATATTTAAGATTCCGATTACAGTGAGTTTTTAACCAAACAGGGAAGGAAAAAACACTACTGCAAATAGAAGGGTCTATAGAGTTCCAAATATGAGAGACTTTAGGACAAGTTCTTAAAATATGATCCAGATCTTCAATGGTATCCTTACAAAGAACACAAAGAGGAGAAGAGATACAATTTTTATTATAAAGGTAATAGTTTGTAGGAATAGCGTTTTTAAAAAGATTCCAGATAAAGAGAGGATAACGAGGGGGAAGGTTGATTTTCCAAATCCAAGTATGCTCAAAAGGGGGATGATCTTTAAAATGAGTGAGGTAGGCAGAGGAGGAAGTGAAGTGACCATTGGAGGTAGGAGACCAAGAAATAAAATCCTGAATAGTATTAGTGAGGTCAAAAGGGGTTGCCATAATAAGGTTAATAATATGAGAAGGAAGGACAAAGGGAATAAGATTAAGATTTAAACTGCCAGTTTGATTGAGGTAATAGGAAATAGGGTAGGATATGTGATTAAGAGGAAGGGGACCCGATAAGATGTTGGCCAGAGGTCCACAAGGAAGCCAGATATCAGTCCAAAAATTAATAGAGTGACCATTACCAAGAATCCAGATAGAGTTTTTATGAATGATATTATTATCTTTATTAATACTTCTTCTAATAAAAGATTTATTGGCGATATTTTTTTCTAGCTTATTGCCATATTTAAGTCTAAAAACATTAGAGTATGTAGAGGTTTGTTTTATTAGAGAGAATGTTCCATCTAATTTTAGCCATAAAGGAAGCATTGATATGATTAGCTTTTCTAATACCTAAGCCACCAAAGATCTTAGGAGTAGTAACAGTGTCCCAATTAATATGGTGAATTTTCCTAGTTGTATCATCATGACCCCAAAAAAAGTTACGGGTTATAGTGTCAATATTTTTGTGAATAGGGTTAGGGAGAGAGAAGGATTGCATAGCATGGGCAGATATTGAGGAAAGAGTAGAATTGATCAGTTGGACTCTTCCAGCCATTGAAAGAGAATTTCGTTTCCAACCTTGGAGTTTAGAATAAAGGTTATTAATGATAAAATTAAAATCAGATTTTTTATAGGAGGGTTTGAGTGGAAGACCTAGGTAGTTTCCAAGAGAAGAAGAACTAGGAATATTCATATTAGTGTTAACAAAATTTTTAAAAGAATTTGGTACAGTTTTAGAAAACCAGATTTTGGATTTATCCATGTTAAAGTTAAGTTTAGAAGTCTCGGAGAAATGATTAAGACAAGAATGGATGGTGGAGATGTTTTTGGGGGTTGCTTTGGCAAAGAGGAGAATATCATCTGCAAAAAGCAGATGTGAAAAAGCCATATTGTTATTATTTCTACTGCTTGTAAAGGAAAAAGGATCCCAATTTTTGTTGTTAACTTCTTGGATGATTTGGTGATTAAGGTATTCCATAGCTAGAATAAAAAGATAAGGTGATATAGGGTCACCTTGTCTAATGCCTCTTTGAGTTTTGAAACTAGAAAGTTTTCTCCCATTAATAGTGGGAGTGTAATAGAAGGATTGAAAAATAGAGTTGATAAGAGAGATCCAAAGATTAGGAAAATTGAAAAGTGTAAGCATATGAAGGATAAAATCCCAAGAGATAGTATCAAACGCTTTGGTAATATCTAACTTAATAACCATCCAGCCAGTTTTAGATTTAGAAAGGTTCATGGAATGAGTAATCTCGTGAGCTGTAATAAAGAGGTCATTAATATGTTTACCTTTTTGAAAGGCACCCCGAAATGGAGAGATTAAATTAGGAAGAAAAGTTTTAAGCCTATTAGAGAGAAGTTTACCTAAAATCTTATAGTGGGTAAGGCATAGCCCAATAGGGCGAAGATGAGAGGGTTTAGAGGCATTTTTAATTTTAGGAATAAGACATAAGATGGTATTACCCCAAGAGTGTGGAATTTGACCAGAATTAAAAATGTTTTTAATAAGAGAAAAGATTTGGTCTTTTAAGGAAGACCAATTTTTTTGATAAAAAATGGCATGTAAACCATCTTCACCAGGACATTTAAGAGGGTGTAAATCAAAACAAGCAGTTTTAATCTCTAGGTCAGTAGGAGGGCAGGCTAAAATATTATTTTGAGAGGCAGTAAGGGTTGGTAAAGAATTAATGACGGGTGGAGTAAGGGGGGGGGGGGGTATTGTAAGAGTAAATCTGAGTGAAGTGACTGAGAATAGAAAATTCAATTTTTTTTTGGTCCTAGGTAATGGAACCATCATCTTTAGTTAATGAAAGAAAGCTATTTTTCTTTTTACGAATAATAGCATTTTGATGAAAGAATTTTGTATTTCTATCTCCTAGAGAAATAAAGTTGACTCTAGATTTCATATGCCAAAGATCCTCTTCTTTCTTAAGAATGAGAAGAAGCTTTTGTTGCAGATTTTTTTTTCTAAAATCAGATGTTGAGGCAAAGGGTTAGTACAAAGGATATTTTGAAGCCCAAGAATACGGGAGTAAAGCTGTTTTTTTTTTCATAGAAAATGTTTTTAAAATGTTTTTTACTCCAGTTTTTAATTTCTTTTTGGATATTGGTAATATTCTCATTAATGTTATTAAGGTTATTATTCCTTTAACAAGCTTAGGGAAAGTGTGATGATTAAGACAAAAAGTTTCAAGCCGAAAAAAGTGATTATGATTTGGGTTTTTTTAAAAAATATTAAGAAGTGGCCAATGGTCAGAGTGAGTACGAGGAAGGTGAGAAACTGTAGAGTTCAGGAAGAGATTTACCCAAGGGAAGTTTGCATGGCATCTATCTATTCTGGTTCTAATAGTCTTACCATACTCCCTATTGTTAGTCCAAGTAAAGAGGGGACCAGTGAAGCCTAAATCAATGAGATTGCACGAGTTAAGGAAATTATTAAAGTTTGTCATTTTATTGAGACTAGGAGGTCTACCTCCAAGCTTTTCTTTAGGAGAGGCAATATCATTAAAGTCACCCATTAACATCCATGGGAGAGAGAAGTCATTAAAGGCTAAGGAGAGATTATCCCAAAGGTTTTTTCTGATATCATAGTTAGGACTCGCATAAATGGCAGAAAGAATGAAGATAGATTTGTTTACCTTGACTTTGCAATGGATTTCTTGGAAGGAAGAAGCCAAAGGTTCAATGGAGACAATATGAGAGTGCCACAAAATCCAAATCCCACCAGAGAAACCCATAGCATCAACCTTGAAGTAGTTGTCATAGCCAAGAGTAGAGATGATATTATGAGCTCTAATTCCACTGATTCTAGTTTCAGTAAGAATCACAATATCAGGGGAGAATTTGAGTTGAAGGTCATGAAAAGCTCTTCTAAAGTCTACATTGGCAGCACCTCTGATATTTCAGGCAAAGATATTCATGGGTAAAAAAGTAGGGTTTGATTGAGGGGAAGAAGAAGATGAGGAGATAGAAAAATCAAAGGTGGGATTGCTTGGATTGCAAGCAAAGGAGGGATTGAGATGTAGATTGTAGTCTACGGTTCCTGTGTCTATATTTAAGGTGCATTCTAAGTCTATAAAGGTGTCTACTAAGTGTGGAGGACCTGTGAAAGAGACACAGTGATTTTGGTTTCCTATAAGAGTGAAGTATGTGCTTGAAAGTGGGAAGCTTAGGCTGTGAGTGAGAGGGGACGAGTGGAGATCTGTGATTAGGGGGTTTGGTGGAGGTGGTGGGACAGGGAACCAATTGTAGTTCATCATGTTGCTGAAGCGAGGTGAGGGAAGCACAAAAGTGTGATTGAGACGAAGGAGAGTTGCTATCTCCCGAGTGTGGGCATTTCTTGTGTTCCTTATGTAGGCTTGATCCAGTAGACTTGCCCAACAATGGATCCAAGAGGAGTTGTTGAGGATCCCGTGGAGAAGATTGATCCAAATAAGGGTCATGGAAGATGATGGGGTTGTTTGTTGCTGAAATGATTCGTAGAGGCTGTTTAGAATGTCCTCTCTTGTATCTTGTGGTGGGGGGTTGTTGTCTGTTGTCATATGTGTTTGGAGAGGCCAGCGGATTGGTATTATGAGAAGGGATACTGGGTTTTGTGGATTTTGGGTGGTTAGTGACAGAGGAGGAGGATGGGTCATGTTTGGTGGTAGTGGGAAAGGAAAGATTGGTGATGATGGGCTGGGAAGTTGCAAGTTTTGAGGTGGTGGGGATGAAAAAGTTGGAATCTGAGTGGTTGTGGGGAGGATGGAGGATGGGGATTGAGGTGTTTGGTTGTTGGGAAAGAGATTGTTGGCTGACATGTTTGGCATTAGAGATTTTTGAAGTAGAGGGAGGAGTGGATTGAAGAGGTTTAAGAGAAGATTGTGGTGATAAGGTCGAAGAGTCAGGTGGTTTAAAAAGAGTGGAGGAAGCTAAGGTATTTTTGAGTTGTACAAAATCACAGTAGGTCTGTGAGGGGGCTGGATCATATGAGAGATTATGGTTTGGTTCTATGTCAAGCACGATTTCTAAGAGAGGTGAAAGAAGTTGACTTTGGTTATTTTTATCTATAATGGGAATAGTAGGGGACGTAGAATGCATGGGAGAGTGGTGAGAATAGAGGATGAGCTGTCTATCTTTTGTTGGCGAGCTCGAGGAAGGAGAGAGAATAGTTTGTGAAAGGGATTGATGAGAGGAGACAATTTGGATACTTTTCTCTAAAGAAGTTAAGGTTTTTTCTGTAGGTGTTTTTAGTTTTTCAAATGATTGCTGAGAGTGGGAAATTTTGTCCTTAGCCTTTAAAGAGCTTGGTATAAGGTGCACTGGTGTATGCCCTGTTACTTTTGTTTTCTTCTGAAAAGGCTGCTGCTTCCTCTTGAGGTTAGTCAGAGGAGTGACAAAATTCATTTTTGGTTTGTTCAAGGGATTATTTGAAAATCTGGTTGCAAAGGAAGTTTTTGGGTTAGAGAAAGGTTTAGTGGGAGCTTTATGAAGGTCACGGGTTGTATTAAGATTTGAAATTTTTTGTTTTTTTAAAAGGGAGAAAGAGTGAAAAGAAGGGGTAGGGAGTAACGGTAACTTAAAATTAAAAAATTTTGGATCATAAACAGAGAAGTGTTCATAGATAGGGGTTATATGGATACCATTAAAGATCAACAAAGAGGGCAGTAAATTCATAATATCTAACTCAACACAAAGTCTAGCAACAGATAAAACAGATTTGTTTAAATTGTTTTGTTCTAAAGCGATCAATCTTCCTAAGGAGTTACCAATAAGGTTCAGAATCTCCAAACAAAAATATTCAATAGGTAAATGAGGCAGAGATACCCAAATAGAGGTAGAACGAGATGATAGAGAGGGGGAAAAATTAGGGATCCATGACCTAACCAGCAAAGGATAATCATATAGAAACCAAGGACCAGAAGAGAGGATACGAAACCTAGTTTCCTGATCTATATTAGTTAGGAGGAAATGATTGAGCCCTAGTTGTTTAATAGCAGCTTCGTTCTTCAAATTCCAGATCTTCAAAAGTTGAACTTTCGTTGTGTTGTTGAAGAATATATGCTCTGGAAGCACAAAGATGACCGCATCCTTCCAGGAGAAAGATAGAGTTTTGCAGATGTCATTTGGGAGGGATATGGAAAGAGTTTTTTCTTTGAGGGTGATATGAGTAGCGGAAGCGAGATCTATAAGGTTTGAGGGTGAAGAATGTTTTTTTGGTGAAGGGGGTGAGCTAGAAGAGGTTCCGAAGAGATGAATCAGGTCCTTACAGAGAGCTTTTTTATAGTTTGGGGGTTCAGAATCTTTCGGCTTGGGTTTTTGGTTATGGATAAGAAGATCTTGATCGATGGATTCTTGATGTTTAATGGTAAGAGGTTTTGAGGGAAGGTCAGTATCAGAGGAAGGAGGTGATGAACTTTGACTTTTGTTAGCAATTTCGGAGGTCAAGGAGATAATAGAGAGATGTTTTTGAAGAACCAAATTTTGTTGATATGAGTGAATAGACGCGTTCAAAGGTTGTGGTTGATCGAAGGAGTTTGTTGAACAGTTTCGGTTAGGGTTAACGAAGGGTTGCGACGGATCGATTTCATCAATAAGGATACGGTAGATAGAAGGTTGTGCCGGTGTTTGGTGGTTGCGATTTCCGGTGACAAATGGGCATAGGGGGAAGTGTTTTGGATTGAGGGCGTTTTGGGCCATTTCAACTAAGCCAGTATTCTTGATTCTCAGATACAATATTTTGATGAGTACTAGCTATATTCTTGGATGTAATTGTTGGGAAATCACAGAGCGAGCGCAGCGGAAAAATTAAAGGAAAACTTTAAAATATGCTAACTCTGTGATTCCTTCCAGGATCCACTAATTATATTTATACCAGAAAAGTAAAGATGTTTACCTATATTCCAATCGGTGACTTATCGTGTTCGCGAATTTGAGAAGTCCACTCTGAGTGTCCCTCCTCTACCAGTGATCCACACGAGCAGTTTGGCAGATGCCTAGGTGCTAGCCTCCTCCACCTCTTCCCAAGTGAATACGGGAACTCTATCTATGATTCTTGAATGATCAAAAACCGTTCTTGATCCTCAAGGGTGATTGGGGTATACTAGTATTATCAGGTGCAGGTCTAACTCTCTTTCTCTAAGAAGAAAATCGACTCACTCTCACAAAACTAGGACTTGGCGAATTTTTACTCTCAATAGGGGCTCTAGGCGAAATTCTTAGTCTCACCAAGAATTGGTTGTGTGTAGTGTTAGGCGCCTAAGCCTATATGAGGGTAGTTATAGTTTCCTCATTCCCAAATTTAGGGAATCCTAATCCAATTAGTGAATCCCTAAAATCTTGAATATCTTAATTCTATAATTAATAAATTTCAGGGAATCTTGATTTATAATATCACACTTTAATATTATAATTCAAAATTCAATAGGTGGCAATTTTGAGACTCAAGATCAAATCTTGAAATCAAATCTTGATTGCTCAAATCCTATTGGTTGGAATGAGTCATGAGGAATTGATTTTATAAATAAAATATTACTTTAATATTTTATATAAAATTCAAATTGCACATTTCTTTTAAATTCAAAATGCAAGATCAAATCTTGCACCTCAAGAAACAAGATATGCGCCACCCTCATGTGGTTCTAGAGGAATTCCATAACAACCCAACCTCTTAGGTGGTTATAACCAACTTTGTTAATTCCTAATAATATTGAATTAAAATAATACCTTAATATCTTTTAATTCAAACTTTGAATCTTGAATGCAAAATCAAATCTTGAATTTAAATTCAAATCTTGATATCTTAATTTAATTAACAAAACATTTTTATTAATTAAAACAAGATCAAAAGTGGCGCCACCCTCATTCCTTGTTCCCCAAGTATTAGTGAATTTAATAAATCAATAATCTCCTAATTTTTAGGAAGCCTATTTAATTTATTATTCCCTAATATTTTAAACAAGGATTTAATTGTAAACTATTTAACAATTAATATTTTAAATTTGTCCAACAAATTTAAATATTACAATCATAGATATTTATTTAAGACAAGATTTAATGTCCTAAGACATTCAACTGTCTTAAATTGTGTCATCAAAGTGACTCACGAATTAACCCTAATTCGTGTCCCAAAAATGGCATCTTGATCCTGCTCATGTGTGACCCAGCAGGCCTCACGTGAAGTTGGCAGCAAGCCATCTCTATGACTCACAAGTCGAGAGCGGACTCTAGCAAGCCATCTCGACTACCCAAAACACGTGAGTTATCGCTTTAACGTTAACGACTTAACCTAAGTACCACCTTGTCATAATCCCTATTGTCACACGATATTTTGGTCATGGATTAGGCACGGGAATGTCATCCATAATCCAAACCATAACTTTCTCGATTCCCTGAGTTAGTCCCATTTCCCAGCGTGGCCACGCATTTCTTGGACAGACTCATCGAGGGCGCCAGTTAAATATCTCTCATCTTAATGAGGGACAAAATCCCTTCTTGGTCAACCACATTCCTCAGCACGGAAATCAACCAAACCCGTACTTAGCCTGTATGGCTACCCTGCTACGGGCAACATTGGACTAGGCCAAAGTTTGACAACTACAATGCCGGAATAGTCAAGACCTCAAGTCTAAGGCTATCGTGACAGGTGTACAGGAGAGGCTAGCTTATGACTAAACTCATGCAGGACTCTCCGGGTCGGCCCAGCAACTTGTAACCCTTACATAATTGCACCATGACTCTCGAGAAGCATCTAGTGCATGTATCTCTATACACCGAGGTCATGCTGGTCTTGGTTCATTTACGTTCCCACGTGAATGATCGACCAGGGAAAGTTTTAGATTAATTATCATAAAATTAATCAAGGACGCTATCATAGTAAACATGCTAATAATATGATAACAACATAATTTATCTCTATAAATTAATCAAAACCCATATGTTCAAACAAAACATATATATAAGATGATTGGCCCTAGGGCACAATCTCCATCAAACTCCCACTTGCTCTAGGGTACAATCATTAATCAAATCATTCCTACACTAGGTACATTCATCAATGCGTCTAATCCCCATTGACGTTACATGACGCTCATGTATGACCCGCGCAAGAGGCTTTGTAAGAGGATCGGCAACATTATCCTCGCCTGCTACTTTGCATATCTTGATATCTCCTCTGTCAGCAATCTCTCTGACAAGGTGATAACGTCTGAGTATGTATTGTCACAATATAAGGTAACAGGATCAGCAATGGACGGAACCACTCCAAGCTCAGTAATGAACTTCCTAATCCACACAGCCTCCTTCGCTGCATCTGATGCTGCAATATACTCAGACTCCGTTGTAGAATCAGAAATCGTGCTCTTCTTGGAACTCTTCCAACTCACGCTGCCACCGTTCAGGAGAAACACATATCCTGACTGCGATTTGAAGTCATCTTGGCCGGTTTGGAAACTAGCATCAGTGTAACCAATTACACTTAGCTCCTCATCAGTTCCACCGTATACCAAGAATTCATCCTTAGTTCTTCTTAAGTACTTAAGGATGTTTTTTACAGCGGTCCCATGATCCTCTCCAGGGTCTTGTTGGAACCGGCTCGTCATGCTCAGGGCAAATGACACATTAGGTCGAGTACACAACATGGCATACATGATGGATCCAATTGCCGAAGCATAAGGGATGCCACTCATGCGCCCACGCTCAACAAGTGTCTTAGGACACTGTTTCTTGCTCAGGACTAATCCATGATTCATTGGTATGAATCCCTTCTTGGAATCTTGCATACTGAACCGTTTCAGTATCTTATCCAAGTATGTACTCTGACTCAATCCAAGAAGCCTTCGAGATCTATCTCTATAGATCTTGATGCCTAGAATATAGGCAGCTTCTCCTAAGTCCTTCATTGAGAATGATTTTCCCAACCAAGATTTCACTATTTCTAAGGTAGGAATGTCATTTCCAATGAGCAATATGTCATCGACATATAGCACCAAGAACACAATTGTGCTCCCACTAACCTTCTTGTAAATACAAGGCTCATCTTCGTTTTGTGAGAAGCCAAACTCTTTCACTACCTCATCAAAACGATGATTCCAACTCCGGGATGCTTGCTTCAATCCATAAATGGATCTTTGAAGTTTGCATACCTTCTCTGGTTCCTCTGGACATACAAACCCCTCAGGTTGTGTCATGTACACATCCTCGAGCAGCCTTCCATTAAGAAATGTTGTTTTGACATCCATTTGCCATATCTCATAGTCATAATATGCGGCTATGGCAAGGACGATCCTAATGGACTTGGCCATCGCGACAGGGGAAAACGTTTCTTCATAGTCAATACCATGACGTTGAGTGAACCCCTTTGCAACTAGCCTGGCCTTGAAGACATTGACGTTGCCATCCATGTCGATTTTCTCTTTGAAAACCCACTTTCACCCCACGGCTTTTACACCTTCAGGTGCATCAACTAAGGTCCATACCTTGTTGTCATACATGGATTGCATTTCTGCCTTCATGGCTTCAACCCATTTCTCAGAGTTGGGATCCACGATAGCTTCTTGATAGGTGGTAGGCTCACCACGCTCTATGAGCAACAAATCCTTGTTCTCAGTCATCAAAAATCCATATCTTTGAGGCTGAAAACGTGTTCTATCAGACCTTCATGGTTCTTGTGTCATTAGAGGAGCTTCCACAACATCTTGTGGTTCTTCTCTAGTTTCCGTCTGCGCCTCTGAAGTGTCTTGTGGGTCTTGAATTTCTTCAAGATCTATCTTGCTCCCATTGTTTCTTTTGGAAACAAAATCCTTTTTTAAAAAGAATCCATATCTGACTACAAACACTTTGTTGTCAGGTGGGTAGTAGACATAATACCCCCTCATTTCCTTGGGGTATCCCACAAACAAACATTTAAGGGATTTGGGAGACAGTTTATCGTTAGGCTGTTGCTTAACGTAAACTTCACATCTCCAAACCTTGAGATAAGACATAATGGGCTTCTTCCCATTCCATATCTCATATTGTGTCTTCTCAACTGCTTTAGACGGAACACGGTTAAGTGTGAACGCAGCAGTTTCTAGAGCATGCCCCCAAAAGGAAGGCGGAAGATCAGCTTGACTCATCATAGATCAGACCATATCTAATAAAGTCCAATTTCTCCTCTCAGAAACACCATTCCACTGTGGGGTTCCAGGAGGAGTAAGTTGTGAGACTATCCCACAACTTCTAAGATGATCAATAAATTCATGACTCAAATACTATCCCACACCATTCCACTTTGATTTTCTTGTCAAGTTGGTTCTCTACTTCATTTTGAAATCTTTTGAACATTTCAAAAGACTCTGACTTGTGCTTCATTAGGTAGACATAGCCAAACCTACTGAAGTCGTCAGTAAACGTGGTGAAGTAAGAGTAACCACCTCTAGCTTGAGTACTCATGGGTCCACATACATCACTATGTATGATCCCCAATAAGTTGGACGCCCTTTCACTGTGTCCAGTAAAGGGCGCCTTTGTCATCTTTCCAAGTAAACAAGATTCGCAAGCATCATATGATTCAAAATCAAATGAGCTTAGAAGTCCATCTTTATGGAGCTTCTCTAGTCGTTTCTCGTTTATATGGCCTAAACGACAATGCCAAAGGTATGTAGGATTAGATTCGTTAATCTTAATCCTTTTCGTATCAATGTTATAAATTTCATTATTACGTTGTTGTTCCAATTTTAAGATGTAATGATTATCATGCAAATCTCCATAAGCAAATAAAACATCATCTTTATAAATTGAACATCTACCATTGCCATTAACACAAATTAATCCTTCCTTATCCAAATAAGAAAGTGAAATAATATTCGAACTTAACAAAGGTACGTAATAACAATTGTTCAAAACAAAAATAAGCCCAGTGGGCAAAACAAGCTCGTATGTTCCCACGGCAACAGCAGCAACCCTTGCTCCATTACCCACTCGTAGGTCCACCTCACTTCTGTCCAGCTTCCTCGTGTCTCTAAGACCCTGCACATTTGTACAAATGTGAGAACCACATGCTGTATCTAATACTCAAGTGGTTTAAGCAAAAAAATGGACATTTATAACAAAGATACCTGAAGTGGAGGGCCCGGTCCCCTTCTTCTGTTTTTTTAGATCTTCGATGTACAGCTTGCAATTCCTCTTCCAGTGTCCTGGCTTTTGACAGAAAAAGCAAACTGCATCCTTCGAGGGCTTTGCCTTCTTGGCAGGTTGTGGGTTGGGGTTGGCCGCCGGCTTGGTCTCACCAACTGTGGCGGTTCCCTTCCTCTTTCCTTTGCCCTTTCCCTTGCCCTTGCCTTTCTGAACCATCAAGACAGTGCTAGGCGCCTTTTTGATGGATACCTCAGCAGTCTTGAGCATCCCATGCAATTCAGAAACAGATTTCTCCATTCCATTCATGTTAAAGTTCATGAGAAACTGGTCATAACTTTTGGGTGGCGAGTTCAGGATCAAATCCGTCGCAAGCTCTGGAGGGATGGGAAATCCCAGCCTACCAAGGTGATCTATGTACCCCTTCATCTTCATGACATGGGCACTAACAGATGCACCTTCAGCCATTTTGCAAGAGTATAGATCCTTATTGGTCTCAAATCTCTCTTGTCTAGCCTGTTGCTGGAACATTTCCTTTAGATGGGTGACCATCTCAAAAGCCGTCTTGTCCTCTATGTTCTTTTGTAACTCGGGGACCATAGTGGCTAGCATTAGGCAAGCGACATCCACAGCGTCATTGAAATGCTTCTCATAAGCAGTTCTATCAGCTCTTGGAGCGCTGGCTGCAGGCTCAGCAGGGCAGGGTATTTCTAGGACATACAGTTTTGCTTCCTGGGTGAGAACAATTCTCAAGTTTCGATACCAGTCAAGAAAGTTTGTCCCAAACAACTTATCCTTCTCAAGGATAGATCGCAGTGATAGTGTTGAACTATTGTTTGCCATTTGTTTCTACAATTTAAGATATGAAAGTTAATTGGCAAAAGATATCCACCATTTTATAAAACATAGAAAAATTATTATTAGTGGGTAAGACCCATATTTCACCAAAGTTTACCGTCGCGGAGGCGATCATGCACCCTCAGGTTATTTAGGTAGGTAACTCTTTACCAATCACATCTCATGTGACTCTTAGATCTTTATGGGACTGTATCATCATATGATACTTATTATGGCATGTTTATCCCATCTAATGCCTTGAGGTCCAAATCTCATTTGATAACCCTATTATGTCACACAATAAAACTTGTGAATGGCCAAATTCAAAACAACGAGGCAAAAGCCCAACCAAATTTGATCAAGGCCCATTGAACACGTGCCGTGGAGGCGTCACCGCATTCAACAAACCAAGACTTCAATGAGGCATTGCGTTGAAAATTCCATTCACCCGTGTCTCCTCAAGATAAAAGTGGGTACGTGTAGCGGAGGCTATCACCGCCCCACGATGATCAAGAAAATAACAGGGTTGTTTTATTGATGGCATTAAAACTTAAGATTTTAAAAGGGTTCAATTTTAAATTGTTCCGTTTTGGTTCAATTTTAAATCTAATTTTAAAATTAACGAGTTGTGCCGTGTGTTTTTCCCCCCATGTATCATATACATTTAAAACACATGCACGAATTTGGTATCTCATACAAAATCCTACGCTCGTATCATTTACGTAATTGTGCGTGAAAGTAAAACGTTGCATGTTAAAAACGCACCCCTAAAACATATATCTAGCGCAAATTGCATCACATACAAAATACTAAATGCACAAATATAACCGTGTTCAGATATGGCCCATCTACTCTAAATTCCCTCAAGCCAATGAGAGAACTTTTCTAAAATGAAAAATAAGATTACATTGGGAAAGCCTCAATTACATTGAGGTGAAAAATAAAAATAAAATTACATCCAGAAATTTAGGGAGACGACACGCAGGCCGTATTTACCAAAAATACCTAGAGCCATATCCAACACCACATCCATACATGAACAATTCACATATTTAAAACATACACGGCTATCATACAAAAACACAACAAAACGATTTTAATTGTGGTTCAATTAGGGTTTGTGCAATTTAACATGCCTCCTTGAAATTAGGTACTGTACCAATAATTGAAATTCAGGAATCAAATTCAAGAATTCGAACTATTGGCCCAAAATTAATAAATTTTAAATTTAAAATTTTCGACTTCCCTATAATATTATAATTAAAATGATTTTAACTACAATACATATAGGGTTCGACGTAGACCCAAAATTCAAGAAAAGTCTTTAAATCAATCCAATTGATTTCCTATGTATCAAATACATAAACTTGCACCAATCTTTTAGATTAGGTTCGAAAAACATGTGGTGGATTTTCGAAAAAACTTTAAGCATACGATTAAAAAACTGTAAACACCCAACATACATCTCATGTATATCACAGAAACTAGTATAAACATACAATTAACCTGGCTCTGATACCACTGTTGGGAAATGACAGAGCGAGCGTAGCGGAAAAATAAAAAAAAAAACTTTAAAATATGCTAACTCTGTGATTCCTTCCAGGATCCACTAATTATATTTATACCAGAAAAGTAAAGATGTTTACCTATATTCCAATCGGTGACTTATTGTGTTCGCGAATTTGAGAAGTCCACTCCGAGTGTTCCTCCTCTACCGGTGATCCACACGAGCAGTTTGGCAGATGCCTAGGTGCTAGCCTCCTTCACCTCTTCCCAAGTGAATACGGGAACTCTATCTATGATTCTTGAATGATCAAGAACCGTTCTTGATCCTCAAGGTTGATTGGGGTATACTAGTATTATCAGGTGCAGGTCTAACTCTCTTTCTCCAAGAAGAAAATCGACTCACTCTCACAAAACTAGGACTTGGCGAATTTTTACTCTCAAAAGGGGCTTTAGGCGAAATTCTTAGTCTCACCAAGAATTGGTTGTGTGTAGTGTTAGGCGCCTAAGCCTATATGAGGGTATTTATAGTTTCCTCATTCCCAAATTTAGGGAATCCTAATCCAATTAGTGAATCCCTAAAATCTTGAATATCTTAATTCTATAATTAATAAATTTCAGGGAATCTTGATTTATAATATCACACTTTAATATTATAATTCAAAATTCAATAGGTGGCAATTTTGAGACTCAAGATCAAATCTTGAAATCAAATCTTGATTGCTCAAATCCTATTGGTTGGAATGAGTCATGAGGAATTGATTTTATAATTAAAATATTACTTTAATATTTTATATAAAATTCGAATTGCACATATCTTTTAAATTCAAAATGCAAGGTCAAATCTTGCACCCGAAGAAACAAGATATGCGCCACCCTCATGTGGTTCTAGAGGAATTCCATAACAACCAAATCTCTTAGGCTCCGTTTGGTACAACAGCGAACACTTTTACATTGTAAAAGGGCACAAACTCCAAGATTTTCATGTGTTTGGTATGGTAATTTGAGGGATGTAAAGTGGATTACAATGTAAAGGGCTTTACATTACATAGGCCATTTTTCTTTACTTCACATTTCTGATGTAATCCAAGTCTACCTAGGGAATTATGGTAGAATTCCTAATTTGCCCCTCTCACTCCCATCTCATCTCCTCCCCAAATGGTGAACGGCGGCGGCGGCGGCGGTGCACGGCGGCGCCGACCACCGTGGACGGTGGCTCCGACCACCGTTCACGGCGGCTCCGACCACCGTGGACCACCGTGCACGGCGGCTCCGACCACCGTGGACCGCCGTGCACGGCGGCGCCGACCACCGTGGACGGCGGTGGTAGGCGGCGGTCTGGTGGTGGTTGTGGGAAGGACATTTTTGTCATTTTTTTCTATATCTATTTTACTTTCCCTCCCATACCTTTTTATACCAAACACTTTCAATTTTTACCTTCTTTACATCCCCTCAACTACTTTTCCTTTCCCTCACAATTTTTCCCTTGTAAAACCCTTTCCTTTACATACCTGCAATGTTACCAAACGGAGCCTTAGGTGGTTATAACCAACTTTGTTAATTCCTAACAATATTGAATTAAAATATTATCTTAATATCTTTTAATTCAAACTTTGAATCTTGAATGCAAAATCAAATCTTGAGTTCAAATTCAAATCTTGATATCTTAATTTAATTACCAAAACATTTTTTTTTAATTAAAACAAGATCAAAATAGGCGCCACCCTCATTCCTTGTTCACCAAGTATTAGTGAATTTAATAAATCAATAATCTCCTAACTTTTAGGAAGCCTATTTAATTTATTATTCCCCAATATTTTAAACAAGGATTTAATTGTAAACTATTTAACAATTAATATTTTAAATTTGTCCAACAAATTTAAATATTACAATCATAGATATTTTATTTAAGATAAGATTTAATGTCCTAAGACATTCAACTATGTCTTAAATTGTGTCATCAAAGTGACTCACGAATCCCAAAAATGGCATTTTGATCCTGCTCATGTGTGACCCAGCAGGCCTCACGTGAAGTTGGCAGCAAGTCATCTCTATGACTCACAAGTCGAGAGCGGACTCTAGCAAGCCATCTCGACTACCCAAAACACGTGAGTTATCGCTTTAACGTTAACAACTTAACCTAAGTACCACCTTGTCATAATCCCTATTGTCACACGATATTTTGGTCATGGATTAGGCACGGGAATGTCATCCATAATCCAAACCATAACTTTCTCGATTCCCTGAGTTAGTCCCATTTCCCAGCGTGGCCACGCATTTCTTGGACAGACTCATCGAGGGCGCCAGTTAAATATCTCTCATCTTAATGAGGGACAAAATCCCATCTTGGTCAACCACATTCCTCAGTATGGAAATCAACCAAACCTGTACCTAGCCTGTATGGCTACCCTGCTACGGGCAACGTTCGACTAGGCCAAAGTTTGACAACTACAATGCCGGAATAGTCAAGACCTCAGGTCTAAGGCTATCGTGACATGTGTACAGGAGAGGCTAGCTTATGACTAAACCCATGCAGGACTCTCCGGGTCGGTCCAGCAACTTGTAACCCTTACATAATTGCATCATGACTCTCGAGAAGCATCTAGTGCATGTATCTTTATACACCAAGGTCATGCTGGTCTTGGTTCATTTACGTTCCCACGTGAATGATCGACCAGAGACAGTTTTAGATTAATTATCATATAATTAATCAAGGACGCTATCATAGTAAACATGCTAATAATATGAAAACTGATGGAGATTGTGCCCTAGGGCCAATCATTTTATTTATGTGTTATTATTTGAACATATATTGTTGATTAATTTATAGAGATAAATTATGTTGTTATCATATTATTAGCGTGTTTACTATGATAGCGTCCTTGATTGATTATAGGATAATTGATCTAAAACTGTCCCTGGTCGATCATTCACGTGGGAACGTAAATGAACTAAGACCAGCATGACCTCGGTGTATAGAGATACATGCACTAGATGCTTCTCGAGAGCCATGGTGCAATTTTGTAAGGGTTACAAATTGCTGGACCGACCCGGAGAGTCCTGCATGGGTTTAGTCATAAGCGAGCCTCTCCTGTACACCTGTCACGATAGCCTTAGACCTGAGGTCTTGACTATTCCGGCATTGTAGTTGTCAAACTTTGGCCTAGTCCAACGTTACCCGTAGCAGGGTAGCCATACAGGCTAGGTACGGGTTTGGTTGATTACCGTGCAAAGGAATGTGGTTGACCAAGATGGGATTTTGTCCCTCATTTAGATGAGAGATATTTAACTGGCGCCCTCGATGAGTCTGTCCAAGAAATGCGTGGCCACGCTGGGAATTGGGACTAACTCAGGAAATCGAGAAAGTTGTGGTTTGGATTTTGGATGACATTCCCGTGCCTGATCCATGACCAAAATATCGTGAGACAATAGGAATTATGACAAGGTGGTATTTAGGTTAAATCGTTAAAACGTTAAAGCGATAACTCCCGTGTTTTGGGTAGTCGTGATGGCTTGCTAGAGTCCGCTCACGACTTGTGAGTCATAAGATGACTTGCTGCCAACTTCACGTGAGGCCTGCTGGGTCACACATGAGCAGGATCAAGATGCTAATTTTTGGGACACGAATTAGGGTTAATTCGTGAGTCACTTAGGTGACACAATTTAGGACATAGTTAAATGTCTTAGGACATTAAATCTTGTCTTAAATAAATATCTATGATTGAGGTTTTAAATTTGTTGGACAAATTTAAATTTAAATTAATTGTTAAATAGTTTTACAATTAAAATATTAGTGAATAAATAAATTAAATAAGTTTCCTAAAAATTAGGGAATTATTGATTTATTAAATTCACTAAAATTGGGAAATAAAAGGATGAGGGTGGCGCCTCATTATCTTTGTTTTTATTAATAGAAATTGTTTTTATTAATTAAATAAAGATAAGATAAATATCTTTTGGAAAAGATATAGGATTTGAATTAAAAGATATTAAGGTAATTCTTTTATTCAAAATTGTTAGGAATTAGTTATAACTACCTAAGGAGTTTGGGTTGTTATAAAATTCCTCCAAAAACTCCATGAGAATTTCGCCTACCCCCTTTCTTGGGATGGAAGATTTGATCTTGCATTTTAGAGTTTGGGTCTAGGCTAAAGTCGATTTTTATATTTAATTATTAAAGTAATATTTAAATTATAAAATCAAAATCTCATGACTCATTCCAACCAATAGGATTTGAGCAAATCAAGATTTGATCCAAGATTTGATCTTGGATAGGTCAAATTCGAAAATTGGGCTTTATTTTTGAATTATAATATTAAGTTTAATATTATAAATCAAAAGATATTTTGAGATATCTAAAAGATATCCCATATCTTAGAGATATCCTAATTGGATTAGGATTCCCTAAAACTAGGAATGAGAACACTATAAATAGAGGCACTAGGCGCCTATCTCAAAAAAAATTCACAACACAGATCAATTCTTGGTCAGACCAAGAATTTCGCCTATAGCATCTATTGAGAGTGAAAATTCGCCTAGCCCAATCAATCTTGATAATCAAGAACACTTCTTGATTATTCAAGAATCATAGATAGAGTTCCCGTATTCACTTGGGAAGAAGTGAAGGAGGCTAGCACCTAGGCATCTGCCAAACTGCTCGTGTGGATCACTGGTAGAGGAAGGACACTCAGTGGACTTCTCAAAATTCGCGAACACGATAAGTCACCGATTGAAACTAGGTAAACATTTTTCTTTACTTAGTATAAACATAGTTAGTGGATCCTGGAAGGAATCACAGAGTTAGCCTTTTAGTTTTATCGAGTTTTAGTTTAAAAATTTTTAATTTTTCCGCTGCGCTCCCTCTGTGATTTCCCAACAAAAACAACATAATTTATCTCTATAAATTAATCAAAACCCATATGTTCAATTAAAACATATATTTAAGATGATTGGCCATAGGGCACAATCTCCATTAGTAATGATACCGTTATCATCTGTTTTATCATTTTTGGTATCGCTTACTGTAAAAGAATAAAAAAGCCACAAGAAGGTGATGACCGACACAGTCACACAGCAATGAAATAATAATTGTTTTATTCAGAAATATGTGCGTGAAACATGCTTGTACCCAAACATAATTTGCAAGGGACAAAATATATTAAAGAGCTAGACTTAAGAACGTGGTCGGCATTCATTATTTAATTTGAAATTTGAATAGTCATCTACCACCCATTTCCAAAATATCATTGGATTAGAATCTCAATAGGATATCTGATATATGTGTACCCTTGGGAAAGAGTCAAAGAGATATAAAGGCATGTTTGACTTAATGGAAATCAATAAAATATACATAAAATAGTAAACTAATAATTATTCTATAATCTATATATACCGATCTTCATAAAAATAAATAAATAAATAATAATTACCTATCAAAATTTCAAATTGGTCATAAATATATGAGGTAGATTTTAAATTGGTCATAAGTATTTTATTTGTCTCATATTTGGCTTATATGTTTCCATAATTTTTCAAATTAGTCTCAGATCTACTTTTGATATGCGATTTGACATGATCATTTGCTAATAGTCTTAATTTAGTCGAGAAATAATAACTCTTCAAAAGTTAACATATGGTTTTAAATTCGAATTTGAAATGAGAGAGATATGACTAATTTTGTTTATTTGACTGTAAAATGAATAACTCATTTTAAGACCTTATTTAATCTTATCTGTTGTCAGTCCCAACTGAATAGAGAAAACACTCATCAAAAGCAACCCCATTGTTTTGAATTTGTTGTATTTGAATTTAAAAGGAGAGAAATTAAATATAACCACATATTCATTAATTAACGTTTGAGACCAATTAGAAAAATCATAGAAAAATGTAATACGAATTTGAAATCTACCCATACATTTTTTTTGAATTTGAAATCACCGATCCTATATATATTTTTTTTTGAATTTTTTTTAAAAAAAAGGGTTCAAAATGTTGCTTTTGGGGACTTTTTTTTTCAAGGTCCAAAATGCTTCATTTTAAACACCCAAAAATTGAAAACTCTAAGTTTGATGTTCGAATATTGAGCTTAACTTGTAGTTCTTTAGGATATGAACGTAATTGGAGTACTTTTAAGAGGGTAAGAAAATTTAAACATGACATTTTTTATACAAATCTTATTATTTTATTCTCTTTATATAGTTAAGTTAATTATTTATAACCATTCATTATTTAGGTTAACACGAAGAAAATGAATCGTATGATTAAAAAAAGATGAATGAGTTGGTCTATGTTATATTTAATCAAAAATTGAAAGGGAAAAGAACTATGAGAGAGCTTAACAACATAGAAGATCTTTCTTCTGATGATGAATGAATCACTGAGAATAATGAAAAAAGAGATGAATACGTAAAATGAAGTAGAAGACGAAGCATTTGAAGTTCAAGAAGTAGAAAATGTTGAATCTCGTAGTAGAAAATGTTGAATCTCGTGGCACTGTTGATGATTTGGAGATTCCAGTGGATGAAATAAAAATGAGAGACATTGATGATGATGATTTTGATGTGTGATATATGCTTGGATGAACTTTTTGATGATGATGTTCTTAATTTTTAATGTTACTCGTGGTTGTTGTCTTGTTTTTGTTAACTTTTTACTAAACTTATGATAAACTTTTTAGACATCTTGATAATTAGCTAATTACATGTTGAGATTATAAATTGATGATATTGGATAAAGATCTTGAGACATGTTATAAGATTAATTTATGACTTATAAACTTTAGTAATTGTTTATATAATTTATATAATATTTTTTTAAAGAAATTCATAGGATCTTACGATCCTCGATTCGATCTATTTTATACCTCTTCCGATCTTGAATAAGATCTCGAACTTAACTACATTTCTAATAAGAACAAAGAACGTGGTGGCCTTAAGCATGGAGCAATATTTGCATATATAATTAAGAGATTAAAATACATACTGAGTAATTGCTTTAAATTAGTTATTACGTGGAAAATGGATTACCTAATTAATCTAAACATTGCATTGGATCTTTTATCTTTAATTATCATACTAAGGATGGGAGGCAACAAATTCATACCAGAAAGTAGTGTAGACAGTGTGAACCAGGCTAGTTGAAGAAAATTGTTTTGGGAAAGAAAAGATAAAAATATAGAGGAAGGAACCTATAATAAGTACATATATAGTCTAAAGTCTAAATTAACGATGTAATTTTCAGAGACTAAAAAGTCATTTTAAATTTTAATCATACATGCCATACATGCCATACATGTGTGCAAATATTCCTGACAACTTAATTAGCAATTCCGTTAGTTTCATTTCATAGAAGTTAGAACCTAATTATTGAAGAACTAAATAGAATGTTGTAACTTTCATGGATCTTCGCCCAAGGACCTAAATTGTGAGTAACTTGGTATATACTCCCTCCGGTTTTATATATCTGGTGTTTAAGGTTTCCACACACAGATTAAGGAAATGATTAGCCAACATAAAATGAAGAGAAAAATGAAGTAAAATGACTAAACTATCCCTATTAAATTACTTAGAAAATGTTTATACATTTATGACTCTACTATATTTAATAGGGGTAGAATGGTAAAAAAATAATTAATGCTCTCTTGAATTTATAAAACATCAGATATTTTGAAACAAAAATAATTTTCTAAAACACCAGATATTCAGAACCGGAGGGAGTATATTTTTCAGATACCGTTTGGTTAGTTTACATATAGGCAAGAATACTAAATTTGTCCTCAAACAGTACACTAACTATTAATTTCGTTATTAATATTTTTTTATAATTAATTCTATTCCTAATGTTTTATATTTTGATCTATTTTATTATTTGAGTAATTTCTTTTAATATTAGTTAAGATTTGATTTTTTTTAATATTCGTTATTAATACTAAATTTATCTTAATACTAATTCTATTTTATTAAATCAATGACAGACTGCATCTTGTTTTTTAATATGAGTTAAGATTTGATTTTTTTTTCTATGAATTTTGTATTACATATTATTAGTCACATAGTTCTGTTGTTATCTTTGGCTAAAATAAAAACAAATGATAAAATTGATCAAAATGTGAAATATTGAGAACAAGATTGACTGCAAAAAAAGATTGAGGGCTAAATTGATAGTTGGTGTAAAGTTTGGGGATGAAATTAGTACTTTTACCTTATATATATGTGTGTGTGTGTAATAAAAAGATAATATATCTATACTATTATATATGTGTGAGAAGTGTTTCGGTTGGTCATATTAATTTTATGGGTAATGCTAACAAGTTCCCTAAGGGCACTTGTTAAGGTGCATTAATTGCACTCTGAAAATGGAATTATTATTTTGAAAATGTAAATTNTCAAAGAAAAAAATTATTATTAAAATAAAATAATAATAATAATAATATATTATAAAAAATTAAAATTTATTAAAAATATAGTAAAATTTTTGTAAATGTTAAAATTTTAATAATTATTAAATTTAAATTCATCTTTGTATGCCCGTTAGGGTATGCAAAACATACTAGTATATATATATATGAGAAGATAACTTACCCGATGTAAGTTTTTGATTGGTTAAAACCTCATTTTAGACTCCAATATTTGTCATAGATTTTAGGGTAAAATGCACTTTGGTATCCTGTGGTTAGGACCCAATCTATTTTGATACCTTGAAAGACAAAATTTGACACTTTGGTACCCTGAGGTTTGCGTCGTTAACACTTTGGTACCTTGTGGTTATTATCCGTCAAGATTTAACGGAAAATTGTTAACACATTTGCAAAAATTACAAAATGCCCCCAAATATTATCAAAATTTTCAAAAACGTCCCTAGATCATAATATTTGAGGACTAAAATGAAAATTATAAAAAAAATTTGGGGTCAAAATGTAATCATGAAAAATGTTGGAAAAAGAATAAAATTACAGATTAGTCCTAAATCTGGAAAATAAAATGCAATTTAGTCCTAAAATTGTGTGGTTCGATGGTGAGAAGATAAACTTTACAAAACTTTTGCAAAGATTATAGAATGCCCCAAAATAGTTTCAAAATTTACAAAAAAAATGTTTCTTGACCCCAAATGATCACTTAAGAATTTGACCCCAAAGACTAATTTGAAAAATATAAAAGTTTATTCACCTTAAATAGAAGATAAATAAAAAACTAGAGATATATAGTTGTTTTTTGTGTCTCAAGGACCAACCTGATAAAGATGACAAACATTTGAGTTCAATATGTGATTAATTAAGGACTTGGTTGAGAGCAGTTTTATGAGAAAGGGAAGATTTTGATTCATCAAAACTCTAACGATCTTTCTGCAATTTCTTTTTTAATAACTCTCTAGTTCTTGAAATGAAATTGTAGAAAACTCCATCAATTCTTTTAGTTTGTTGTGTTTTGATTCATTTTACCAAAGGGAGAGGACCTAAACGCACAAAAGAAATCTTGTTGAAGAGTGATATATGGTTTAAACAGCAATAGAAACTAAAGGATAAGATGTAGTAGAAATCGACGTCTAAGATTGAGCCACATCAGCACTTTTTGTTAATTCTTGACGGAAAATAACTACAGGGTACCAAAGTGCTAACAGCGCAAACCTCAAGGTACCAAAGTGTCAAATTTTGTCTTTCAAAGTATCAAAGTGGATTCGGTCCTAACCACAAAATACCAAAGTGCATTTTATCTTAAAATTTATTTTGTTCCTCAGGATTTTTATAAATTGTTATGATCGCTAATGCTTTTTAAAAGTTCCATCAATAGTCTTTAGGTCTCTCTCTCACACACATAAAAACTACCTCCATTGCCATTGTTCATCCTCGCTACCCTCAAAATGAACAAACTAGGTTATTTGCTTATACCATTGCCAATAATCATAATTCCTACGCAATGGCATAGACGACTGGTCAACATGAATGATATGGTTGTATCCTTGATTCCACACAAAAATTAAACTTATGATGTTTCGAAACAATTGACATTTGTCTTACCTTTTAGATGCATTCCACGAAAGTTGGTGGAGTCCAAATTGAATGTAACTTCGGGTAGTGGCTAGTTCATTTTGAACCATCTAATGACATGATTAAGTGGAGGACTCGGGGTAAAAGAGTTAGTCACTATTTTCGATGATTTTTTTGACCGAATATTTTCGATGATAAATATTCTTGATTTATAAAAAAAATGGTGTCACTCAATGAACTAAAAGTATATATAATTAGTTGAACAATTGTACACCAAAGGTTCTTTATAGTGAATCATTGTATAGTAAATTGTTGGCAAAAGCACATTTTTTTTTTCTAAACTTTACATCAATTTTTTAATTTCATCTGTAATATTTGTTTATTGTCAATTTTGTCCTAAAGATTTTATATTTCGTCAATTTTATCCTTTGACTAACTTTTTCTAATAAACTTATAACAACAGTCACCATTGGGTTTTTAATCTGAGTTGGAATCAAATTTGAATTTATTTTTTTATTAATTTTACATCAAATGTCATTAGCCACATTGAATTTGTCATTATTATTTAACTAAAATTAGAACAATTAATAAAATCAATCAAAATATAAAACTTTAAAAATAAAATTGATGGTAAACAAGCATTAGGGATGAACTTGAAAATTCATGTAATTGGAGACAAAATTATTGCTTTTGGCCATAAACTATTTGAAAAGATACTCATTAATATAGTAATATCATTATACATACATCATCACGGTTTGTACATTTGTTACTCTTAAAACCTTCGCGAATACATAAAGAAAGTGCGAGCACATTTAATTGGATACATTTAAATGCGGACTTGCTCTCAAACTGCATTCCAAACCAATCCCTTAAATTGGAAGGAGTCATGCCAAAATAAATTTCTGCATATTAAATCAATGATTTTTCAAACATATAAATAAAGATTAAAACAATAATATATAATATAGAAATTAAATGAATATATTACTCTTTATTATATTTAGTGGAAGAAATTGTAGTCTTGAGAATAAAATCTTCAAAAATAATTTGAACGTTTTAAGGCTGAAGTGTACTTTTGGTTTTTATTTTTTGGGCTAAGTTGCAATTTAACCTTTTATCTTTTTTTTTTTTTATAATTTTGATCCTACAAGTTTTTTAGAAGTTTCACTTTGGTCTCAATAACTAAATGTGATCATATTTCTCGTTTTATGTTTAAATACGATGAGTCTAGAGTTATGTGTTATTTTTTAAGAGATGTTTCTTTGTCCAATTGGGAATATCGACAAACAATGTCAAATTGAGCTTCTTCGAAAGTGGACTGGTCATTTCATAGTCGAACGAGCAAAGTTTGACATATCTTTCTCGTTTTATATTCAAATGTGATGAGTTTGAAGCTACGAATTACTTTTGACTTGTTCTTTTTCTACCTAATTAAAATCCTAAAAAATAAGGTCAAATCAAACCTTAAAATGAATTTGAGACTAAAGAGTAAAATTTTTAAAACACTTATAAAACTAAAATTGCAAAAAGTAAAATATAAATAACTAAATTACAACCTACTCAAAAATAAAAAATCAAAAGTATATTTTTGCGGATTCTAAGAAGTTAAATAGAGATGAAGAAAATTACAAACAACATAATTAAATATAAAAGATTTATATTTATTTCTTTATTATCTTCTCAATCTATCCCACGTATTGTTTGTCTTTATTAGATATGAATCTACGTAATGTCCTGCTCAAAACACACTTTGCCTTGCTTTAAAAGGTAATGAGAATGGTTCTCAGTTGATAAAGAAAATTTTACACAAACTTTAATTTAAAGATTTTTTTGGCTCTCTAATACACACACAGTCACTCACTCTATATTTGGAGAACGGATCCTCAAGAGTTCCTTTAAGTGCATTTCTTGTAATTTGTTCAAAAACAGATAGTATAGTAAAATACTGTCAGAGAACTTCTGTTTGAGTTTTTCTTTAGATTTCATTTTTCAATTGAAAACAAAAAATAGATGACTGGACTTGGTTTTGCCCAGAAAATATTTTTTAAAAAATTTACTATTTGATCCCTAAATTTATACAAAGTCAACTAACCAGTCCCTAAATAATCGAAACACACAATTTAGTTCTCAAAATATTTCAATTATCACTATTTGGTCCCTACTAATGACGATTTAGTCCATGAATTTAAACTAATTTAAATATTTTTTTGTCTTTGAGTTTGTACTAAATTAGTACTATTTGGTCCCTGAATTTAAACTAATTTTATATTTTTTAGTACTAGAATATGTACTAAATTAAAACTCTTTGGTTCTTGAATTTTTTCTAAATTAATACATTTTTATCTTTGAATTTCCACTAAATTAATACTACTTGGTCCCTAAATTTGAACTAATTTTATATTTTTGGTCCCAAAATTTATACTATTTAGTCCCAAAATTTATACTTTTTGGTCTTTAAATTTGACATAGGAACCAAACCATTGATAATTGTAATAGTTTCAGGACTGAATAGTATATTTTGATTCATCAATGCCTCTCTCTAGTAGTATAATCAAAATATATTACTTAGTCCCCAAACTATTACAATTATCAATGTTTTGGTTCCTGTGTCAAATTCAAAAACCAAAAATTACAAATTCAAGAACTAAATAGTATAAATTTAGTATAAATTTTGGGACTAAAAAATATAAAATTAATTCAAATTTAATGACCAAATAGTATTAATTTAGTACAAGTTCAATGACAAAAAATTATTAATTTATTACAAATTCAGGAACTAAAAAAAATAAAATTAGTTCAAATTTAGGGACCAAATAGTACTAATTCAGTACAAATTCAAGGACAAGAAAAATAAAAAAAATTAGTGCAAATTCAGTGACTAAATCGTCACTAGTAGTGAACAAATAGTTGATAATTGAAATATTTTGAGAACCAAATTGTGTGTTTCGATTATTTAGGGACTGATTAGTTAACTTTGTATAAATTCGGGGACTAAATAGTAATTCTTTTTAAAAAATATTTTCTGGTCAAAACCAAGACCAATCATCTATTTTATTAAAAATGTGCATTTATCAAGTTTAAGAAATGCACAAGAAATGCACTTAGTTTTTTTTTATTTTAATAATACAAAAAAATAAAAAGGTTTAGAAGCTGACCTGACCAATCACCTTAGTTTTTTTATTTTAATAATGCACTTAGGAGTGTTCTTAGTAAAAAAGACACACGATTTCTCAAGGTTTAAAAGCTGACCTGAGGCTAAGAAATAACTCTCCATCGCGTCTCTAAAAGCCATACAGTTCTCCTTTCTAGCTTTCAAGAAAAAGACTGAATCATGACCAGAATCCACCAAAGTATTCATCATCCTTAATAAGACATCTGTAACCAAGATAAAAAGGTAAGGCGATAGTGTATCACCTTGCCTTAGGCCTCTCTTAGGAATGATTTTTTGCAACCGAGTTACTAGAGAGTAAAAGATCAAAGCTAATAGAAGAGAGACACATCATGATCTTATTCACCCAATCCTGGTTAAACCCAAATTTCAAAAGAACATCTCTTAAAAAATCTCACTCCACCCCATCATAGGCTTTATTCATATCCAACTTTATAGCCAACTCATACTTTTTCTGATGTAGATTGTGCCCTAGGGCCAATCATTTTATGTGTTTGTATAAACATATGTTTTGATTAATTTATAGTTGATAAACTATGTCATTATCATATTATTAGCATGTTTACTATGGTAGCAATCCGTGGTTAATTATGAGATAATTAATCTAAACTGTCCCTGGTCGCTCATTGAAGTGGGAACTTGAAATAAACTAAGACCAGCATGACCTTGGTGTATAGAAATACATGCACAAGATGCCTCGCGAGAGTCATGGTGCAACTATGTAAGGGGTTACAAGTTGCTGGACCAACCCGGAGAGTCCTGCATGGGTTTAGTCATTAGCTAGCCTCTCCTGTACACCTATCATGATGCCTTAGACCTGAGGTCTTGAACGAAAATGAACTAAGACCACCATGACCTCGGTGCATAGAGATGCATGCACTAGATGCTAGGACGAGAGTCATGGTGCAATTACGTAAGGGGTTACGAGTTGCTGGAGTGACCCGGAGAGTCCTGCATGGGTTTAGTCATCAGCTTGCCTCTCCTGTACACCTGTTGCGATGCCTTAGACCTGAGGTCATCATTATTCCGGCGTTGCAGTTGTTAGACTTTGGCTTAGTCTAACGTTGCCCGTAACAGGGTAGCCATAAGGGCTAAGTACGGGTTTGGTTGATTGTCGTGCTGAGGAATGTGGATTGACCAAGATGGGATTTTGTCCCTCATTAGATGGGAGATATCTAACTGGCGCCCTCGATGAGTCTGTCCAAGGAAAGGAGTGGCCACTCAGGAAATTGGGACTTACTCAGGAAATCGAGAAAGTTGTGGTTTGGATTACGGATGACTTTCCTGTGCCTAATCCATGACCAAGATATCGTAGGACAATAGGGTCTATGACATGGTGGTACTAAGGTTAAGTCGGTTTTGGTAAAAACGATAACTCACGTATTTTGGGTAGTCGTGATGGCTTGCTAGAGTCCGCTGACGACTTGTAGGTCATAGAGATGGCTTGCTGCCAACTTCACGTGGGGCCTGCTGGGTCACACATGAGCAGGATCAGGACACCACTTAAAGGGACACGAATTAGGGTTAATTCGTGGGTCACTCTGGTGGCACAATTTAAGACACAGCGAAATGTCTGGGACATTAGGTCTTGTCTTAATTAATCTACAGTTGTGAAATATTTAAATTTGTGAGACAAGTTTAAATATAATAATTGTCAAATGATTAATAGGGATTAATTATTTACAATTAAAATATTAGGGAAAAATAAATCAGATAAGATTCCTATTAGTTAGGAGATTATTGATTTATAAAATTCCCCAATATTATTTTGAGGGTGGCGCCTCTTATGAGATATTTGGATTAATAAAATTGTTTTATTAATTTAAATAATAAGTTTGAATTCAAAAGATTTGATGGAGATATCAAAAGTTTGAATCAAATAGATTTGGTGAGATCTCAACTCAGGATCTTTGGAGAATCATGACTTCCTAATTGTTAGGAATGTTTTTGATTTATAAAATTCCAAGATAAATAGAGGGGAGATGGCGCATTGCTCTTGTCGGTTCCATGGGAAGATTTGATCTTCCATTTGATTCTCAGAGATTGCATTTTGAATTTAAATTGAAATATTAAGGTAATATTTTAATTATAAATTCAAGTCCTAGAATAATTATATTATCAGAATATCATGATTTTAGGAATATTAAAATCACCAAATATTATATTTATATATAGGGGAGCAAGTCGACTTGCCCCCCAAGTCTAACCCTAGCTCACTTTGTGAATTTTCCTCCTCCTGGTAGAGAGAGAGTGAAAATCGCTCCTAAGGTGTTAGAGAGAGAAAGAGTCGAATTTTCCTAAGGTGTTAGAGAAAATTCGCCTTGTTCCAGAGCTAGGTTTTGAGAGAAGGAAAATCAAGAAGGAGTTCTTGTGGGGGTTTCCTTCTGTGCGCCACCTTGTTGCTGAATCAAGAAGGAGTTCTTGAGTTCATACACTGTAGATTGGTCCCTGGTTCTTTTGGAGAAAAGAACGGAAGGCTAGCACCTTGGTGCCCAAGAAACTGTTCGTGTGGATTATCGGCAGAGGGAGAACGCTGAGAGTGGACTCCTTGTTCAACCAGCCGATTGAAACTCGTGAGGTATACCACTATCTAAAAGTTTTAAATTCTGCTAGCGGATCCGTTCGGGAATTCTAGGACTAGGCGCTTTTAAATTTTAATTTTATGTTTGCTTCTGCTGCGTTTGGCGCCTAGGATTCCCAACAGTTACAAGTTGCTGGACCGACCCGGAGAGTCCTGCATGGGTTTAGTCATGAGCTAGCCTCTCCTGTACACCTGTCACGATGCCCTTAGACCTGAGGTCTTGACTATTTCGGCGTTGTAGATGTCGAACTTTGGCCTAGTCCAACGTTGCCCGTAACAGGGTAGCCATACAGGCTAGGTACGGGTTTGGTTGTTGACCGTGCTGAGGAATGTGGTTTACCAAGAAGGAATTTTGTCCCTCATTAAGTTGAGAGATATTTAACTGGGCCCCTCGATGAGTCTGTCCAAGGAATGTGTGGCCACACAGGGAAATGAGACTAACTTAAGGAATCGAGAAAGTTATGGTTTGGATTAAGGATGACTTTCCCGTGCCTTATCCATGACCAAAATATCGTGTGACAATCGGGATTATGACAAGGTGGTACTAAGGTTTAGTCATTTTGGCGTTAAAGCGATAAACTCACGTGTTTTGGGTAGTCGTGGTGGCTTGCTAGAGTCCGCTCTCAACTTATGAGTCATAGAGATGGCTTGCTGCCAACTTCAAGTGAGGCCTGCTGGGTCACACACGAGCAGGATCAAGACACCATATTGGGACACGAATTAGGGTTAATTCGTGAGTCACTTTAGTGACACAATTTAAGACATAGTTGAATGTCTAGGACATGAAATCTTGTCTTAAATTAAATCTACATTTGTGATATTTAAATTTGTTAGACAAGTTTAAATATATTAATTGTTAAATAGTTAATTTGATTAATCTATTTGAAATTGGATTCTTGTTTAAAATATTAGGGAATAATAATTGGATAAGCCTCCTAAAAGTTAGGGGATTATTGATTTATTAAATTCTTTAATATTGGACAACAAGAAGAAGAGGGTGGCGCCTCTTCCTGGTTTTAATTAATAAAATTGTTTTGTTAATTTAAATCAAGATTTGAATTTGAATTCAAGATTTGATTTTGACTTCAAGATTAAAGTTCGAATTAAAGATATTACGGTAATATTTTAATTCAATATTGTTAGGGAATTTGAATTCAAGATTCAAATTTGAATTAAAGATATTAGGGTAATATTTTAATTCAATTTGTTAGGGAAATTAATAAGTTGGTTATAACTCCCTAAGAGTTAGCGTTGTATTTTAATTATTAAATTCCTATAAAATAGGTGGAGGATGGCGCATGGCTTAGATCCAATGGGCAAGATTTGATCTTGCTTTTTGGATTTCAAGATTGCATTTTGAATTTCAAATTAAAATATTAATGTAATATTTTAATTAAGAATTCAAATCCTCTTGACCAATGGGGATTGGGCATTCAAGATTTAGTTTCAAGATTTGATCTTGAAATTTAAATTTAAATTGCCTTTTAGTTTTGAATTATAATATTAGTGTAATATCATAATTCAAGATTTTAGGAACCCCTATTTCTTTATTGCATTTCCCTAATTTCATGAGTTAGGGAATGTGATTCCCTAATGAAACTCTATAAATACACACACACCCACACAAGTCGAATTACCCCATTTTAGTTAGACTAAAATCGACTTTTCCCTAGAAAGAAGAGAAATTCGACCTAACCTTAATAGGATTAGGGTTTTGAGTTGTGTGTAAGGTTTTTTTGTGCGCCACTTTCTTGAGTCTTCAAGAACCGTTCTTGAAGATTCAAGATTCGTAGATTTGGGTCCCGTAATCTCTTGGGAAGAAGAGATTGGAGGCTAGCACCTAGTTGTCTGCCAAACTGTTCGTGTGGATCACCGGCAGAGGAAGGACACGCGTTGCTGTGGAATTCTCGGATTCGCTAGTTTCAAAGCCACCGATTGAAATTCAGGTATACATCTTCCCTTACTAGTACAAACGCAATTAGTGGATCCTGGAAGGAAATTCAGGTATACATCTTCTCGGATTCAGGTATACATCTCCTCTATCAGCTATTTCTCTGACAAGGTGATAACGTCTGAGTATATGTTTGGTCCTTTGGGACCGGGGCTCCTTAACTTGTGCAATAGCCCCACTATTATTACAATATAAGGTAACGGGATCAGCAATGGACGGAACCACTCCAAGCTCAGTGATGAACTTCCTAATCCATACAGCCTCCTTCGCTGCATCTGATGCTGCAATGTACTCAGACTCCGTTGTAGAATCAACAATCGTGCTCTGTTTGGAACTCTTCCAACTCACGCTGCCACAGTTCAGGAGAAACACATATCCTGACTGCGATTTAAAGTCGTCTTGATCGGTTTGGAAACTGGCGTCAGTGTAACCAATTACACTCAACTCCACATCAGTTCCACCGTAAACCAAGAACTCATCCTTAGTTCTTCT
>QANZ01055316.1:5419-32816 GCA_003254925.1 Chamaecrista fasciculata | reverse complement strand
TGGTCCCAAGATGATTTTCATCTATTATCTGTCGTTAAATTCACTTCACCCATATTTGTCACGTCATCATTCAACTCAATATGTCAGATCATCTTTAATGGTAGAAAATGGATGGAAATCTGTTTGGGGTCAACGGTGGAACGTTTTCAGAAGTTATGAGACCAAAATTACAAGAAAAAAAGTTATGAGACCAAATTGAGATCTTTGCCAAAGTACGGGACGAAAATTGCAACAAAAAAAAGTTATGGGATCAAATTGAGACCTTTACCAAAGTTATGGTACCAAAAATACACTTTAGAAAGAAAAAAGATGGATATGTTTGGCCAAAAACACAACAAAAAGACGGATATATGTTAACATTTGTACCTGACTATCTGTATTTAAAAGTCAACCAATAAATTAGGCGATGCGATCTAAATGTCAGGCCCATGCATCATATTTTCCAAAAAGTTGGCCACGTCAATAAATGAGACACTGATCTGACCAAAAAATAAGGCTATGTTTGGGAGTTATAGTGAGGATGGAGAGGAGAGGACATTAATGGACATTAATAGAGTGGAGAGGAGAGGATATTAATGGACTGAGTAGATATGTTGTTTGAGAGTTTTTAATGAGGAAAAGAATGGACACTTGTTAATCTTGTTTGGAATTTATTAGTAATGGAATGGAATGAAGTGGACACATGTTATTTGTGGTTAGTATAAGGATATAATTGTCATTAAAAAAATATAAAACTGTCCACTCCTTCCTTGGCACCCCAATTTGGGGTGCCAACAAAAATTGAATTTTGGGGTGCCAAGTGTCCCTCCTTATCCACTCCACTCTCCCCTAAAAAAACTTCCAAACATAATTTTTTTATCTTTTGTCCCTTCCTCTCCTCTCCATTCCCTCATTGACACCCCATCCAAACATACCCTAAAAGTTGGCCACTAATTGAAATACCCATATTTTTTTTAAAGAAAAGCAACTTGAATAAATTAATAATTTAATTTTGAAAAAATTGTTAAATCAATTATCAATAGTTTAAAATTTTAAATAGTGTTATGAAAATTAGACCGAATAATTGAATCAAGGATCTAAGAATGAAAATGACTTGATTTGAACTATTAGATCGGATAAGATCGTTTTGAATTGGATTGATCCAATTATTTTGTAAAAAAATGGTCATATCACAATTCACTTTTTTAGATTTCTTTTTGATTTTATGAGTCAAATGTAAAAAATAATATAAAACCTAGTATAAAATATTACAAATCTATTGGAACACAGAAAAAAATATATTTTTTTATTAACTTATTTATAATTGTTTATATTTTGACTTTTATATATTTTGTTTGTGTATAACAATAAAATTATGAATTTACAAGTATATATTATTATATAAATTTTATAATTTGTTTAGAGCTTTTGAGATTCGGCTACAAGCTCTAACACATTAACCATTTAATGCTTAGGATTCAAAAAACTCATGTCATGAATATATAGGCAGTTGGATTTTAGAATGCTTAAAAGTTGTTTGATAGTCAAAATATGTAATTAAGAGATATTGATATAATTCGCACATGTCATATCCTCATACATTTGATTGATTAATGACTAAAAATAATGAAAAGGTTATATTTTATATTTCTTTTTGATAGGATATATCTTACATTTTATCTCATAATAATAATAAGTTTGCATAACTAATGGTACTAAATTAAAAAAATTTGCTATTAGGTTATTTTTATAACCAAGTTATCTAATGAAAACAACATTTTATTCCATTCTTAGTTTACTTTTAAGTCACTTTTGATAAATTTATGATTAAAGAAATTAAATAAAAGAATTTTTATATTAAAAAATGGTAACTATAGATAAATAAAAAACTTTTATATAAATAAAAATAGGCCTAACCTATTTATGAAAATATAAATTTAATTAAGAATAAACTACAAGAGTTGTCATAGAAATAATATGTAATGTGTTGTATTAAGTTGAAAGTTATGGAGCGTTTACTTAGATTTTGAAACTAGGGGTCTAAATTGAATAAGTCTTAAAGTTGAAGGACTTCTTGTATTATTAAAGTTAATTGTTTGGCTATTTAACATATTTTTAAATTTTTGTTCATATTTTTATAATTAGAATCATAGGTTATAAAGTTTGGTGGAATCACTAATAAAACACTTGTTAAATTTTTATTGAAGATTTAGTTGTGGGGTTAGACTAAGATGCAAAGTTTGATTCTTGACATGGGATGCAATTGCTGATGTGACATAATTATAGCCATTGATGTAATTTAATGTTGAAAAATAATAAAAAAATAATAATTTTTTTGACCAATCAAAATTTTGTCGTCACATCATTAGTTACATACAACTAACTCTTGCACGTGTTATTATCTTATTGGCTCATGACCCATTGCATCCATATCAAGAATCAAACTTTGCATTATAGTCTAACCCCTAGTTGTGGCATGTATGCAACAAGTGTAAGTTTTATTGGTGAGACAAGTATTAAAACACTTGTCAATTTTTTATTTAGGATCTTTTTAAGAATAAGGTAAGGAGTCAAGTAATAATAAAAAGGGATGCTAAAGGTTTTATTTTATTAAGCCATAAAAATTTGTGCTAAAGTTCTAAACTTAGAAGAAAAAGTTTAGATTATCATATTTTTCGGTCTTTGATGCATTTCAATCAGTTTTGTGTGGGCAAACTTTATTTTCTAAGTGTTCAACAAATGATTGTAATTATTAGTGTTGTGTGATGTTGAGCACAGCAGAGAGCAAATCAAAGATGGTATCAAGATTGATTTTAGTGTAAAATACTAAAAAATTGATTTCAGTTTATAAGTCATACAACAATTCGTTCAGAGATGTGGAGAAGAGCCGGTCTTATATTTTGTATTGAGAAATATGAAGAAAAATCAATTATATATCAAGTATTATGGGATACATAAGTGGCAATAATATTTGGTTCATTGTAATATCCCTTCTCCCATGAAAGATCAAGATCATGCTTCTCTCAAATTTTCTTCAATTCCTTGAAAACAATTGTTAGTTTTCGAGAGTCTTAAAACTTGTTAGAATATAATGAGAAAGATCCTGCCAAATTCAAAATTCAAAACCATGTTAAGAACAAGAGCAATGAAGGACTCTATTAGCATTTTTCCTAAAACATCAAATACTTGTAAGTTCATAATTTATATATATACAATAACCATAGTAAAGTTAAAAATAGCTCAAGAGTACTTGTAGCTAAATGTGTTAGAGCTCGAATCTCAAAAACATTAAATGAAATTATGAATTTACAATATTTTAATCAATTTCCAGTTATAAATTGGTATCTATTTATCATTTTAGCAATTATAAGTTATATTATTTTGGTTAAAATATACTTAATATTTGAGTTTTAAAATTTAAATTAAAAGTACAAAATATTTATAAATTTTAAAAATTGATAAATAAATTTCTTGAACATTTAATGTTAAATTACTTAATAGTTATAATCTTTGAATTTTAAAATTCAGTAAATAAATATTAAAAAATTTCATATAAGTTGACAAACATAACACCCTCACCTCATTTATTTAAGAATTTATATGAAACAATATAGATGAAAGTTGGATATTCAGGATATATATAAAGGGTGTTTGTTTACTTTGTTGGTTGATTATTTATGTATAGGATAAGAAATGTGTCATGTGTGTCATGTGTCCTCGGAAATCATTTGATAGAGTATTTATAACTCACTGATAGTGACTTGATGAACTGATATATTCGTGCCTTGTTATGTGAGATGATTGGAGTGCTAAGATTAGTGCAATTGTTTCATATCAATATTTAGGAGGGAAGTATAATCCAGTGAAGTGAGAAATGTATATATAATGAGAGCGATTGCCGTTGATTTGTTTGTCAGTTTCTTTCATAATATTGTGTTGGATTTAAACTTGATATGAGTTCTTGCTCAATGAGGTGCTTACATTTTGTTATTACTTCTTTGGAAAGATACTTGAGAGAAAAAAAAAAACTTGAAAATTTGAGATTATTTTAATGTTTGTTCATAATTTTTTTATTTTCAATTTACAAAAAAAAAAAGAATTTCCTTAAATATTACTATCATCTAAATTATTAACAAATTTTTTAATGAATAAAGATTATTTAGTATTTAGATAAATTTTATAAGTTATTTTTCTCTAAAAATAAATTTTATTAGAAGCGTTAAAAATTAATATAGTTTTTATATAAACCTTTAGTTTTGAATTTTTGATGATACAAATAGATAAAACATTAAATTTAATTCCATCAAGTAACATTTTTCATTGTTCAAATAAAATTAAAATTAAAATATTGTTATATTTTAAATATAAAAATCAAACTTAAAATAAATGTTAAAAAAATTCCAAAGAGTATTTTTAAAACATAGATCAAAATAATACAAAAGTATTAAAATAATAACTTTTTATAAATAAAAGGACAAAGTCCTATTTTGGTCCTCCAGTTATGCTCAAAGTTCCAAATTGGTCCCCCAGTTATTTTTTGTTTCATATTGGTCCCCCAGTTATGCAAAATTTGACAAAGTTGGTCCCTCTAACAGTTCCCATCCATTTTTCTGTTAAAAAAAAGATAAAGTTGATTTTTAACTCCTAAAAATTTAAATTTTTTGCATTAAGGACCTTTTTCTCTATAATAGAACCAAAATGTAATAAAAAAGAAATAACTGGGGGGTTTTACACAAAAATGACAATTTCTCTCCCTCACTCACTCTCCCTCCGACGCTTGAGATCTAAAAATCAGAAAGCAAATCGGCAAATCACAATAGATAGATATACTCCCTCAAGAACCAGAAAAATCAGAAAGCAAATCGGCAAACCTAGAAAATGCCGTCAAACCTCCGCCACTGAAATTCCGAACCTGCTCTGTTCGAGAATCAGCACCGGAATCAACTCAGTCACGCAAAACGTCTCCTCCGTTTGCAACCCAGCGCCTCCGTCATTGCTCCGCCAGAAAACCTCCACGGAAACCGTCGACATCCATCGCCGACCACATCTGTGCAATCACTGGCGACGAACACCCCTGACGACGCGATCTCCTGCCCGCAAATGACTCACACGCGATTTTGTCTTCCGCCGTCGAGATCTGTCACCGTCGAAGTGTCACCTGCACACCCTCTCGTCGTCGACCTCTGTTTGTGAAAACACATCGTCGTCGGTGAACGGTGGTGTTGGGAGGGAGGGAGAGAAAGGGAGAAGTTGTCATTTTTGTGAAAACCCCTTAGATATTTCTTCTTTCTTACATTTTAGTTTTATTATAGAGAAAAAGGTTCTTAATGCAAAAAATTTAAACTTTTAGGAGTTAAAAATTAATTTTGTCTTTTTTTCTAACGGAAAAATGGATGAAAAACGTTAGAGGGACCAACTTTGTCAAATTTTGCATAACTGGGGGACCAATATGGAACGAAAAATAACTGGGGGACTAATTTGGAACATTAAGCATAACTGAAGGACCAAAATAAGACTTTGGCCTAAATAAAAAAATCCTCACTTTTATCTTGAGGGACTCTCCACTAACAAAATCAGTTAGTGGCACGACCATCTGCCTTCCCTAATTAAGCGTACACATTTTGTGATTTTGATTATCAATTCAAGCGGTTCTTGCTCGGCGTCGTTTTACAATTACACATCACACTCTGCGTAAAGTGTAAACTATAAAGGCGAAAGCTGAAGCACCACCCTCACCTTCTTCCTTTTCTCTCTGTCACTGTCAGCTGTCAAACCTCTTGCCTTCGTATCTTACTGATCTTTTCAATTTCTCCGATTCATCCGTTTTCTCTTTTTGTCTTCCATGCATTTTTCCACCGATGGGCAATCTGTGTGCTATTTTCGAACCCCGAAAACCTTATTCCAAGAAAAAACAGGCAAGGCGTTTGCTCAATTCCAGTAACCGCTGGGCTCGCACGCGCTCTTCCCGTAAGGACATCAATAACATCGATGATGCTGTCATTCAAGAGCAAGCCTTAGCCGCTGCTATACTTTTCAAGCACCATCACCAAAATGGCACTTTACCCTTTGATCGATCCTCTTCTCTCCGATTTCCAAATGCGCCTCGCAAGATCAACAATTCGCTGCCGCGAAGTTCCAGTTCCAGGGCTCGCTCGCTTGCTGACCCTTTGTTACACCCTCATCAGCTTGTTAATCAGGTTTGCTCAATTTAATTTGTTGCCGCCATTCTTATATGGAGTGAGTCAAACAAACTGAATCTGAAATCTGTTTGTCGATTTAATTGTTTAGAACGCAATTTGAACAGTTTTGAATACTGATGATTTTGTTAGATGACAGAACTTCCTTGGTGATGGGATTACTCAGTTTCCCTCGCTTTGGATTCGTGGTTGTTGAAATTTGTTCCGGCCGTTGAGTTATGTACTGAAATAAAGACATGCTATTTACAACAAAATTAATCCCTTACTAATTTATGAATTTCAGTTTCCGATGAAAACTTGCCTTTATTGGGGGGAGGGGTGAGAATTATGAGACAGATCGTTCTCTGATGATCAACAGTACTTAAGTCATATATTAGAATCCGTTTAAGGACCACGTAATATTGTGAAGGGAAGGCTTGGGAATTTTACATGCCCTCAATAATTAAAAGCATAACTTTTGAAGTGCATTTCACTAAAAGTTGGGCGTAGCTTTGAGAGTAAGTATGTATTAATTACTTCTTTCTTTTCACATGGGAAATGTTAGACTTGGGCCTTTTGAAGGTAGTCTTCATGTTGTCTTCAAAGCTTAGAGGGGTAAGAAAGTTACTCTGAACCTTCATGCACTCTTCAAAACTTGGAAAGGACATGTGGAAAGTCACTTGTGTTTCTGCATGTGCTTGTGTTTTTGGGGGTGTGGAAATATCCGATTTTTCTTTATTTTTTTCATGAAAGCATATGTAAGTAACTATTTAGATGGAAAGATAAACTACTAATGCTTATTGTTGGTAGTATCATTTAAGGCTTTCCTTTTATGTATCAAGACATATAGTTTGTTTAAAGATGACTGCAAAGGTTGGTGGGTTATCTTGCTGTATGAGATAATAAGAAAGTAGTAAAAGTTACAGGTTGTCAATCTAAATTTAATAGTTTTTTTATTCTTTCTCTTATCTTTTTCACTGCTGAGATTCCCTAAGGTATCACAATTTCCAATTTGGCAGTCTATAAAAATTGATGATCTGGAAACCAACCATTTTGTACTTGTCCATGGAGGTGGCTTTGGTGCTTGGTGTTGGTATAAAACTATTGCTCTTCTAGAAGAAGGTGGTTTTAAAGTAAATGCCATAGACTTAACTGGTTCTGGAGTTCATTCATTTGATACAAACAACATTACATGTCTATCTCAGTATGTGAAGCCACTTGCTGATTTTCTTGACAAACTTCCTGAAGGCGAGAAGGTAGTTATTTTATTGCTTGCCCATATTAAATAACTGACTATTTGTTTAATGTTTCTTATATTTCTTCATAATCTTTTTTTGCTTGCCCATGTCTATTTCCCATATGTTTTTCTGATTACGTGTCTTTAAGAGTTCATTGTGGAGTTATATATATGAATATTTGTGAATGAAATTAGGAAAAGTAACATGCTTGATATAATTGTGTCAACCTTGGTTTATTTTTTTTCCTTAATGTTTCCAATTGGGTTTAAGTCACTTTAGGTCCTTACGGTTACGGATTGCAATAATTATATTGAAAAAATATTTCCAATCTGATGTAATGATAAGAATGAGTTACCTGAACAATGCATTTTTCTATTACTTACTTTCTATTCTTATTGTAGGTGATCTTGGTAGGACATGATTTTGGTGGGGCTTGTATATCTTATGTAATGGAGTTGTTTCCTCTTAAGGTTTCCAAGGCTGTTTTTATTGCTGCAGCAATGTTAATTAGTGGACAGAGTACTCTTGATATCTTTTCTCAACAGGTTTTCCATTTATCCTGTTAGCATTAAGAGTTTAAGACTATATATCTATGATTTGTAAAATTTGTGGAAACCATTGGAAGGTAGAGAATTGAGATCAGTTGGAATTGGAGTGGCGATTGAATCATATTATTCCGGTTTATTCAATTGCCTCTTGCATATCTTTGAGTAGCATTGCAAAAGACCATGCGTTTGACGTGTATAGACACCTTTTGTTGATGCTAATTATTGGTTTTTTTTAAAAGGACCCAAAATTTATTTCAAAATTATTTAACTTCAGAATCTGCCCATCTAAGAGTTGAAAAGCCTAAGTTACTATTTAGTTCTCTTTGGCTGCATTGCTGCCCGTAATAGAAAAATCTATACACTGTAAACCTTGATGCAATATTTCTTACATCCTTTAAGAGAAAATTAGCATAAATGAAAAGAGAGAGAGAGCATTCATAATCACTTTATAATTTCCTGATACAATTCATAGTTAAAAATTATAATGCAGAGTTCCTCTGTCACGTTGTCTCTATCTATTGCAGGCGGGTTCAAATGATCTTCTGCGACAGTCTCAGATTTTTTTGTATGCTAACGGGAACAATCAAGCTCCTACTTCTATTGATCTTGACAAGTCATTGTTGAAGGATTTGTTATTCAACCGAAGTCCAGCAAAAGTAAGTTTATATATAATATTAACATCAAAGTTTTATTGTTGCTTTAAGAATTTAATATTGTGAGATGATATACGTGAAAACTATCTATAGGACCAAGACCAACTGGGCGTGTGGGGATGGTGGATTATTTATTAAGACTTAGTCACATTTACCAATCAGTAAAGAAGTCTCATTTGGGTCATCCAGTGATAATCATTTTAGGGAACCAAAAAGTTTGTTTTGCTACCTGAGGAAGTCATTTTATATCTATGTTTTGTCAGTGAGAACTTGTATTAGTTTATAACCTATGGTGGATACATGTGTAAATTGTACTGGCTACCAGATATTGTGGAATTTTATTACTTTGCTATGTTTGTACAGGATGTTGTGTTGGCATCCGTTTCAATGAGGCCAATACCATTTGCACCAGTATTAGAGAAGCTTTCGCTTTCTGACCCAAAACATGGATCTGTAAGGCGGTTTTACATAGAAACTCCTGAAGATAATGCCATACCTATCACACTCCAAGAGAACATGATAAATGCAAGTCCCCCAGAAAAAGTGTTCCGGTTGAAAGGTGCTGATCACTCGCCTTTCTTTTCAAAGCCACAAGCCCTGCACAAGTTACTAGTAGAGATTTCAAACATTCCTTGAGAAAATTCTTCAACTTGAATTGCTCTTCTCACGGTAAAGCTACACTAACCTGACATAGGAATGAAAATGGTTAACTTCATCATGCAGCAGTATACTATCACAGAGGGCAATCTGGAGGTGATTGATATGACTCGATTACACGTTTATTTGTGCAGGTCTCAAATTTCTCTCTCTCTCTTTAAAAAATAAAAATTGAATTAGGAACACTTGTCAGTATATATTAACTGTTGACAGGAAATTCACTAATACTTGTGATATGAAGCCATGTTATGCTACAACTATTAAATTCTCTTGACATTCAATAATCACTGGTAAAGGAATTACGGAGACTCTAGTTATTGGTTCTTTTTCTGTCTCTCATTTGTGTTTGTAATTTTTCTGTCGTTATAGTACTAAAATCAAATTGTATTACATAAAACCTCTCGTTGGGAGGTAGATTAAATATAGAATAATCTACATATAACAATGATGAGGGAATAGGAACGTTCGCACTGACTTATGATTCTAGACCTATGGAAAAGAAAAAGGAAAAGCAGAAGAAATAATAGTATTATATCATGGAATTTGAATTACTAATAATTTTTATTCAAACAAAAACTTTCATTTTAAAACAAATAAAACACCCTCAAAAATTCTTTTCTCTCTTAAATTTACCACATCCATCCATACACAATCTCAGCGTAGCTTGTACCCCGAGGAGGAAGGATTTAATTTCATCATTTCCCAAAATTTGCGTGGAAAGAATTATAGTAGTAAGTAAATATAGTTTTACAAAGCTGCCTTTGTACTTTTGATCCACGTAATGCAAAATGGAAAAGACTAAAGTTGCTCAGGAATAAAAGGGAAAGTCTGTACGGAGAAAGCTGCTTGGCAATGCATGTAAAACCATTAGGAAAACTTCAATTCCTCTTTACTCTGCTCTTAGATTTTTCCAGGTGAGGAAACACTGTGAGAATGTTGTAGGGTTGTAGATCCTGCCTCGTCAAGATCCCAATCACGGGAGGTACCTGTAATGACAGGAAGAGCATCTATTAGCTTTAGTCATATATAACTATTTTAAGGAATGAAAGATCACTCATGAATTGGTATTTAGATAGTGACATAATGTATTGATGTTGCATGTCATAAATATTCATAGGTCAAAACCTCATACTGGTCCCAAAAGTATAGGGTAAAATCTGATTTGGTCCCTGAAAATTTTTATTTCGTTTTAGTCCTTCAAATATTTTATTTGTTCCATTGTTAGCCCCTGAATAGATTTCGTCCAAGTTTCACTGTTAAGTATGACATGGTGAAAAAGTGAGAAACTTTAAGGATCAAAACAGAATGAAAAAAAAAATAGGGACCAAAACAAAATTTACCCTATACTTGAGGGACCAGGATGAAATTTTGACAGATAAGCATAAGAAACTTACCCCAGATGCTTGATACTTGGGTACAACAAGCAGATGGCGAAGTGCCACTTGCCTGAAGAGGACCATGGCTTTTGCCGCTGACATGGTCTCAAGAACTGTAAAGGGAGTTGTATTGGTGAGAGGATGTAAGTCAACATACATTTCCATTTCCTCTCTTGTCACAGCCACCTCCTCAATATTCCCTTCTCTATCTTGCAAATCCACCCACGAAAATTTCTCTCTCACTTCCCATTCTTCTGTAATCCTTTTTTCTTTCAAGAACCATTTCTTCTTTAGAGCTTGCACAAGGTGTGCTCTTAGGATCAGTCCATGCAATTCTGTTGCCCCATTGTTGGCATATCCTGTTGGGGGTACTACTCCTTCATCCACTATAGGAAACCCATTATGTGTAGTGTTTCTCAAGACTTCTACTATACGCGACACCTTCTCCACACCATGCAGGGTAACTACTGCTGGCTTTACATCAACAAGCTCACCTACTGTCAGATTTCTCATCCATGGCTCAGGATTTGCATCTAAGAAAGGAAGGCCTTTCAAGTGCAATATAATCTCATAGATGCTCAGGTTGAAACTATCTCCAACAGTTTTGGCTATTAGAAGAACAATCATTGTAATTGGTAGAAGCAAGAGATTGTTGGTGAGCTCAAGGAAGATCACACAAAGGGACACAGTCATCCTCATTGATCCAGCCATGAGGGAGGCTGCACCAAGAACAGCAAACAAACCCTGGTCAATATTTGTGTGAGGTCCCATTAAGAGGCCAAGAAGGCGACCATAGCCTGAACCCATGAGGATGATTGGGAGGAAGAGACCAGATGGCACAGCTATTCCAAAAGTAATTAGTCCTAGTACCCAATACAATACAAAGAAAATTATGAGAGAATATGGATGATATTCAAGAGCAGTGTTGGTTGAGAATATGTTTCGAACAGCATCATCATTTGTGGTAAGCAACAAAGTGGCAAGCTCGTTGTAGTGACCACTAGGGCAGTTGAACTGTTTGAAATTTCCAGATCGTCCATTGGTGGGGCAAACTGATTCTGGAAGTGAGGGATCGCAAGGAGTGCATCTTGCCAGGAATGGGAGACAGTATTGGCACACTGAAGTGAATATTGCAACTCCAAGACTTAGCATGAGCTTATGCATTTTTCCCTTCCTGCAATTAATTGAAGCTAGTTAGTTACTCAGTAATCATACAATTCAAATCTCAAAACATCATTTTTGGTTCTGTTCTATTCATCCTTGTCAATTGTGAATTGAGAATGTACTTGGGATCAAATGAATAAATGATGTCAGTTTAATATAGAAGGCAAGTTTCACATTATTGTTGATTTTATCTTTTGTACTAATTGCATCCAATAAATTAACGACAAATTTAATGTGATTTATGATATATAAAATAACATTAGGATAAATAAATAGATCCTCATTCATATTGAAAACCATATAGAATTGGTTGCCAATTCATTAGATATAGTTAGGACAAAGGATAAAATAGTTCAAAATGTTAAACTTTAGAGACGAAATTAACAAAAAAAAATTGGACATGAAATTGAAAATCAATATAAAGTTTGAGGACCAAAAAGTACTTGTTCGTTCTCAAGTGACTAGGAATTTTCATTTGAGAGCAAATTGTTGGTTGATAAGATTGGAGAACATTAGGGCTATAGATAAGTTTACTTACTGATTGATTAGGTTGTAGAGTCTGAGGACCTTGTAAAGAAGATGGTTATAGAGACTTCCCAATACCCCACCAAGTATGCCAATTAGTACAATAGGGATGACATCCATAACATGGTACCTCACAGTGACATTACTCACATCAAACATGATGAGTCCTCCTGTGCCAAAAAGGCCACATTTCCCAGAGTTGCAGATTTCAATGAAGGTCCTTAGCACCACCACCACCACAGCTGTGCTAAAAAAGGTTCTCCATAGAAGTGCACTTCTCCACCATGTGGCTACTTCTTCAAGAGCAAATAACACTCCACCAACAGGTGCCCTGAAAGCTGCACAAACCCCTGATGAAGCACCACAGGTTATAAGATCACGACGATCACGATCGTTGTTGAAATATCGAATCCCCCGCCATTTGATCCGGTGTTTTTCTGTGCCTCCCTGGCCAAGTAAGGATGCAATGCAGCTTCCAATATGTACCAATGGGCCTTCTTTTCCCAAATCTAGTCCTGCTGACACAGCTCCAATACTGCCAATTATCTGCAAGAGCAAATGCATTTGAGATCAGACGTGACAACTGAGGAATGAGAATGCTATATGTTTATGTCATTATGTGTAACCAGTAAGAAATGGTTAGTGCTTGTGTAAACAGAACAAAAGTCCTAGGCCTAGGTAACTTATTGAAGGTACCACTTTGGTGCACCATTTGCGTTACAGTATTTTGATCTGTATGTAACACACAAATAATGAGACATGAAAACTAGACAAAGTCATCATTTTGACCACAGTGACATAATTGGGAGAGATCAGCACTTCAATTTAATATTTGGTTAGGTAAAATTATCGATGCCTCAATAATTACGATACCTTCTTTTGAGACAACTTGCTATTTGTTTATGATCAAAATTGAAAACCACTACACTTTAGAATTATTCCCTTGTCTTTAGTTTAATTTTTTACATTTCAATTTCAGAAATTAGTGCGCCACTATTAATAATTTAATCCAACATATGACTCCTTTTGCACTACAGCTCATTGAAGAACTTGTGACATAGTTGAAGCAACTATGTATGTCACAAATCTAAATTAGTGTACCATACAGCTGAAGCAACTAACCTTAACGATCAATGTTGTGGCACCATACATGTTGGGAGTATCGACGCCATTAAGATATGCTTTGATTTCAGGTATACCAGGTCCAGCTGCTGTGGGTGCAAAACACACACACAGAACAGCAGCAACCAGAGTCAAAAGGAAATTGATGCCTGTGAAATATATAAAACCCGCAAAGTACCTGCATTTAAGCATATAGATGAACAATTTATTCAGATTGATACACAGTACAACATGACATAGTTGAAGCTGATTTGCCTTCCAAATTTGAAAATGAAAAATTTCTCATCTTTACAATATAATCTATTTCTGACCTTTCTTCTTGGATGTAGCTGACAACACCTAGAAGCTTGTACCCCGCGATGTTCTCAATAGCAAGATTGATGAGAGTGGCTATTACACCAGTAAGAAGTCCAACAAGGAAAGCCAAAGTCCACTTCATTAATATGTACTGCAAAACTTGTACTTTAGATCTGCTTCTCCAGTCATGCTTGAACAGATCATTCTCATTGATTCTACCATATCACCAAAGGCCACTTCACAATGAGAAACTTTTGGTTGTAGAAAGTGGAAACAAATCGAATTAATATATATATACACATAATTTGATCAGGTATTAGTTCTTACTCATAGTCCAAGCTTTCTATGTAGGAAACTTTTGCTCCAACTAGAGCAAGTGGATTTGAAGAAAGCGTCCGATTCCTCTTGAGAAGAAGTGGCTCGTTCAATGGATTGCTTTCTGGGTCTCTCTGTTCTTCTTCTCCTTCAACTTCTCCTTCGATGCTGTGATTCATTATTGTTTCTTCAGCATGACCAGAATGCGACCCCATTGGATTTGAAATAACTCACAACACAGAAAAAAGCACTTTTGAGAATTGGTAATACAATTGCTTAAAATGTTGGAGATCTTTTAAGTTGGTAATGGAATGGAACAAACTGAGCTACCCCACATATACAAATCAATAATTTAAATAATGCGGAGACTCGATCATAGCTGTTAATCTGTTATCTTGGAGCTTGGTTTTTTTTAATAAAAATATAATTTGTCTTACTATCTAACTTCTATGGATAACTTTACAGTTGTAATATATATGTGTATGATTGTAGCCCATCCCTATCATTGATCTAGCAATGAAATCCACATGCTTGTGTAGAAAATTCATGGGCTTGCATAGGAAGGAAAAGGGACCAAATCAACTTGAAATTTGTGGTGCACATGACACTTGTGTTTAGAAAGTTGGTATTTCTTTGATACGTACATGGTACACCACCTTGTTTGTTCATTATTTATGAGTTCCATGGTGTTTATACACATGGTAAACTCATGAGTATTTTCTTTGATACTCATGAACTAATGAGTTTCTTCTATTTCACACATCATGAGTTCCATGGTGTTTATTAAAAAAACAAACAACTGATGAATAGTTGAGTTTTATTGGACAATATATAAAAGAGGTCACTCGATATATATTTATATATATCCAAAAGTTTCTAAGAAAAGTTTAATCAAGTGTCCCTCTTGTCACTTTAAAATGTTAATACAATAAAAAGATTTGTAATATAATGTTTTTGAACTTACTAAGTAGCATACAGTGTCGCGACAGATAAGCACAACTTGGGAGACGTACGGTTCGCGAAAGACACAAGGCTGGTTGGATGGAGTTAATCATAATTATGAACGGTTCAAAGTAGTGCCTTTTGTTTTGGTAAGCAAGAAGTGGCTTTTGAGAACCTCGATAAGGCAACTTATCCATTTTTTTCCATGTTTTTAATAATATGATAACATGTGTGGCTTCTTGTTGTTCATGTTGACCATACATTGCGTTTTTTATTTTATCGTCTCAACAATTTAGGGTGCACGTGGCAGACAACTATTCCACAAAATTAGTTCACAACTCAGCACCTCTCCACCTGTCTTGTCCTCTTGTGCCTCCATGACATTCTATACTCGATACTTAAGATCTTATGATTTATGATTTATGATTCATGACTCAATTATTATCCATTTCATCATTCATCAAACGCTTTCTTTATTTGCTTATATGTATGCTAGTCTTGTTAAGTTATTTTAATCCCACATGATTTATCAACTTGGCTCAAGCCTCAAGGATAAAAAGTAAAAAGTGATCCTTTCAAAAACAAAAGTCAAAAAGTGATAACCCTCACTACAGCTACCAGAAAAAAAAAAAAAAACAGGAATTAGAGATAGAATTCTTGTCTTTAATTTCACAAAAAAAATCTTTTAAAATATTATAGAGAATTTAAACACAAAATCAATTCTGTGCCTATGCAGTGTGCGGCACGTTCTTAGAGACAAGAAATTAATGAGAAATGAAAGTATTTCTGTTTCTGAAAGTGAAATTCCGTGTGTAATTGTTAAAAAAGGATACCATAATTACGCCAAAAAAGGAAATCATGTTTATTTAGTTAGACATGTAATTTCTATGGCTAATGCCTAATTGTAAAAAATGATCAGGAAACAGACATGAAATCAGAGGCAAACTTTTTTGTCACTGATTCCATATCTTATTTTCTAGTACTAAACATTTTAGATAGGAAGTTAGAGAAGAATTTATCCGTGTCTAATGGGAGATAGAAACTACATTTCTAATTTCATTGGTAAAGTCAAACACTAATTACATATAGAGAGAGATTAAAAATGAACATTTTTTTTTTGTGTCGAATTAGAGACAGAATTTTCCTCTCTAAATTCTCTCTCTCTCTCTCTCTCTCTCTCTCTCTCTCTCTCTCTCTATATATATATATATATATTTGTTAGTAATTTAGCAATAGGAAATAAAATACAATACATGTAATAATGACTCAAAATTTTTGAAAGGAAGCAAAATCTATTATAAATCATTAGAAGATCTTCATTCAAGATTTTTCATACATAGAATAATATCCATACATAAAGTAGTTAGAATTGAAAAAAATCATTATCATTTCAAATGCAGTAAATAAATATATGTGATACATACCGAATATGAAAAGGATCAATCAGCTTCAAAAATTTGACCCGTGTGATGAATTTCTTGATCCATATATATATATATATACATATATATATATAGCGATTTAATTTGGTATAAAACTTATATCAAGTTCCTTATATCCTTGCTATCAAGTTCCACTAATCACAAGTCTTGATTGATGAACTAGGATTTGGCCGATGGTCGTTTCCCGGTCCGTCTCCCCTGTGATTCACGATAATACGAGAGGAGAATATGAGCTAGCATGAGTAGCGTGAGTAACGTACCTTCCTAGGGTTATCATTTTGTATTTATATGCTCATTGAGGAGAGTCCATTTAAGGAAACTTCCTTCATTGTAGAAGAGATATCTCCAGTGATATGAGAGGTGAATTATAATCTTTCCTATTTCATGTAGGATGATATGTTTTGCCAATTAAGGATAAGTGAATCACTATTTCCTTATTTGCGTAAGGCGCCTTGATGGCCAAGGCAGAATCCCTGGGAAGGATCTCTGAGCGATTTGTCTTGATTGACAGCGGATCTTGGTTGATCCTTGATTGGTTCCTGATTGGTTCAGGGAATGTTTCCTTATTCCTTACGACCTTATGCTCCGTGGGCGCCCATGTCCTCTATGGTTATGGGCGTCCTTGCCCTAGCGGGGTTAAGGGCGTTCTCGCCCTACCTTGTAGGACTATGGCGTGCTGGGCCAAGGGCATCTTCTGCCAATTGGGCCTCCTAATTATTAGGCCTATTATCATTGATTACATTCTCTCTCTTCAATGATTGGTCATGCAAAAAATGTAGTGATGTTAAACCCGGACCGGACTGGTGGTCCGACCGGGAGCCGAAGTGCAAGGCGGTCTGGTTCAACCCAAAGAATCAGACTCAGGGTTGGACCGGAATGGAACGGGAATAACCGGCTAAAAACCGAAAAACCCGGTCCACTCGCTGGATCGTCGGTCCAGAAATTTTTTTTTTTTACTGCCTTCGCTTCCTTCAGATTTGGGGACCAAATTGAATCCTAGGGCCTAGACTCTCACCTCCGCCGCTGCTTTTTTTTGCCGTCGTCGCTGGCTCATGAGCTTGAGTTTCGGAAAATTTTGAGGGTCGATTCGGTTTTGTTTTGGACACGTTTTGAAAATCTAATATCACAAATCGTTTCTCCTCCATGAACTGATCCCAATCGGTGTTTTGAGGTCTCGAAACGATGCCGGAACGGCATTTTTCCGGCGGGTTGACCACCGAGTCGTTGGGTTTTTTTTTTGGTCGGTTCATTGACAAGCTGAAGGAAGAAGATGAAGCTTTTGCTCATTTTTCGTTTTTGGTCCCCTTCCTTCTGCTATCTTTTCATTTTGGTTCTTTTACACAAAAAAAAAGTTCTTTTACACAAAAAGAAAAGGGAGGTGTGGAAAACCTTTGCATAAAGAGATCTATTTATTAATAGATTTAATGCATCTCTTAGACCCAAAAAAAAAATATAGAGGGTTTATATTTAATATATTAAAAATAATTATTTATTGCGTCATCCGGTCCAACCATCCGGTCCGACCGATTCAACCGATCAGACCGTGAACCGAACACTTGTCCGAGTCTTTGTCCAGTTCGGTTATGACAACACTGAAAAAATGGTGTTATTTAATATTCTCTCTCTATCATGATTGGTCATATATAAAATTTTTGCTACGTATCAAATGTTGATTGGAGAACTTGATAACAAGGATGTAGAGAACTTGATGTTAGTTTTGCCAATTTGGACTCCAACATGTGAATCCAACTGCTCCTTTTGAATGTCGGTGACTTTCCAAAAATAGGGGTATTTTGCACAATAACTGTAATTACGAAAATTTGGGGCATTTTCACCAAATAAAAATAATGTCATCATTCAACTCACGCATAGGAAGAAATAAATTCATTGCCTTAAAGGAAAGGCAGCGAGAAAAGGCAATCATTAAGCCAAGTAATGTAATAAAGTCTTTAGCAATGTTGTCACAACCAAATCGATTCAGACAAGTGTTCAATTCACGATTTAATCAGATGAACTAGATAATATAATAAATAATAAATATTAATTACTTTTAATACATATAAAATATAAACAATATATATATACACAATTAAAATTATTAAAGTTATGGAGAGTTTACTTAAGATTTTGAAACTAGGAGACTAAATTGAATAAGTCTTAAAGTTGAAGGGACTTCTTGTATTATTAAAGTTAATTGTTTGGCTATTTAACATATTTTTAAATTTTTATGCAGGTTTTTATAATTTAGAATAATAAGTTATAAAGTTTTGTGAAACCACTAATAAAACACTTATTAATTTTTTTTTTAAGATTTTTTTTTTTGGCCTGAATTCTTATTGAAGATTTAGTTGTGGCATGTATGCAACAAGTGTAAGTTTTAGTAGTGAGACAAGTATTAAAACACTTGTTAGATTTTTATTTAGGAACCTTTTAAGAATAAGGTAGAGGGAGTCAAGTAATAATAAAAAGGATGCATAGATTTTATTTTATTAAGCCATAAAAATTTGTGGTAAAATTCTGAATCTTGGAAGAAAAAGCATAGAAAATTATCCTTTTTTCCGTCTTTGATGCATATTTAATTAGTTGTGTGGGTAAACTTTAATTTTCAAGTGATGAACAAATAACTGTAATTATTAGTGTTGTGTAATGTTAAGCACAACAGACAGCAAATCAGAGATGATATCACGATTGATTTTAGTGTAAAATGTTAAAGATTTAGTTTCAATTTGTAAGTCATCCACCAACTGATCGTTTAGAGGTGTGGAGAAGAGTCAGTCTTATTACGAGAATTATGGAATCAATTTTATATCAAGTATTACAGGACAGAAGAGTGAGAGTTTTATTTGATTCATTGTAATATCCCCTCTCCCATGGAAGATCAGGATCAAGCTTCTCCCAAATTTTGTTCAGTTACTTGAAAACAATTGGTTTGTGTTGATTTTCGAGAGTCTTAAAACTTGTTAGAGTACAATGAGAATGATCCTGTCAAATTCAAAACTACATTAAGAACAAGAGCAATAAAGATTTTAAAAGTTAAAGGAAATAGGTGCATCCTTACCCAACAAAAGAGTAACCTATGTTTTAGGTCTCCTATCAAACAACCAGGACTCTAAAAGGCAATCATTAAGCGAAGTAATGTAATAAAGTTCTGAGCAACGTTGTTAAAACTGAATCGTTCAATGATTCGGACAAGTGTTCGGTTAACGATTTAATTGGTTGAACCAGATAATACAATAAATAATAAATATTAATTACTTTTAATATATATAAAATATAAACATCNACTTACTACCATAACCTTCAAAATATAGACATATCAAATCACAATCACAAGAATATTACGGCTCTAACTTTTGGTGTAGAAAATGTCTGATGCATACTTTTGGTTTCTTGCAATTTCTTGCTTCAAATTTGTGGTTTAGTAGTGAGCCATTTAATTTTTATTGGAGTGAACCATTTATTTATGTCATTGACTGCTTATAACTTGATGAATTTTAATGAGACACTCATTTTGCTGTTTGGATTTAGTAGCTCTGCTCAATTTTAATACAATTGATGAATTTTAATGCACATCTACTAAATCAACCATTTCAATCATAGGATGCTGGCTCGTTTTGCCTCGAAAACAATCCAGAAATATCATCAACAGGAACCGACTCAACACCGTCAAAGCTTAAAGGTCTTACAGAAGACCTTGATGATGATAGCTTAGAGGACATGATGACTCCCCAACTATCAATTTCCAAGCCAAAGAAGAATATCAAAATTGAGGCAGCTGATTAAGGATCATTTCCTTTTCCTCCTTCCACTACAAAAGACTTAACTATGAATATGTAATATATGCATCTTTTAGTTCCACTAATATATGTAATATATGCATCTTTTAGTTCCACTAATATAATAGGTACCAAACCAAACCAACTAACATTTTGGGTATGTAATATATGCTTCTTTTTAGAACCAAACCAACTAACTTTTTGGATATGTAATTATAATTACCAAACTTAACTTATTTCGGTGTTATCATATGTGGCTACTAATAGGATATGCACAATGTATGTTAATATCTATATCTATATTATGAATATATGTATGATGCTATATATGTGTGCTGAAATCTACTACAATCAGAGAACCCGTGCAACAATCAGAGAACCCATGCAACGCACGGGTGACATACTAGTAATGATATATAGAAACAGAGAGAGACACAAGAACTCCTCAAACACACAAAGAGACTGACAAAAAAAAACACACACACACACACACGAAGAGATATCTTTCTATTGTAACTCATCAGAGGAAAGAATTTAAAGTAGTATGTAATCAGAAGAAAAAGGGCTAAACTCAAAAGCCATAATTCTGACATACTTTAATTTTTTTTATCCAATCCTAAATTATTTTGTAAGATTGACGAACTAACCCATAAAACTTGACTTATCAATGGCTGTGAGGTTACGGCAAAATGGGACCATATGAACGAAAAGATGCGGAAATATAAACAGATAAAAATATACGAATTGCGTGGCACTGGCGAGTGGCAATGCAAATGGGAGAGGTGGTTTAAACTGATTTTTAATGTATGATTTTTTAAACTGTTTTTTTATTTTATTTTTTTAACTGTCCAAATCGTATGTCTTCGTAAGCTGTTTTAAACTGATTTTGGAGACTGTTTTATTTTTTTTCAGTTTTGCCTCCTTTTCATTATTAATTTTTCCCCTCAATATAATCTTTAAATAGCATATAATGTTAGGCAACAAAATGAGTCAAAGACATAAAATATAGAAAAATGTGATAAGGAGAGATTGATTAAAACTAATGGCTCATCCATTAAACTATGAACCATGTGCAGCCGTTCTAAGTAAACTGCATATTTAGCATCATTGACAACATGCCAAGAACAGTCACACTTAGTCCCAGATTGATTTGATTAACTTAGCTCAGTGCCCAATCCTGAACATTCAGGCATGTCTAGTTCCAGTGCAATAATGGATTCATGTAATACCCAATTTCGTAATTCATGATCACTTAAGCCTTGATGTGTCTCAAAATAAATATTGCAATATCTTTCCCTTCAACTCAATACCCTACCCACCCCTCCATGAGTGACATAAATCGTTGACATCAAATAAACAGACTGGTGGATTGCTGTAGTCTCACAGACCACCATCAACAGCAAAGCAAACACTTAGCAGTAACAAGTATGAACTGTGGAAAGTACAATATTGTTCAAGCCAATGCATCCTTTCATACACGTTGGCCTATCTCTATGTAAACTTCCAAGAGATTCAAGGAAAAACAGGTTTTACCCCTCTCTCATTTCGACTCTACTTTAGTTTTATCCATCAGTATTAAGAAAGATTTAACTGTCCAACAAGAAAGACATTTCCTTTTGTGGCATAAACCACCCGATTTCTGACCCCCCCACATTCCTTTTCTGATGTGCACCTAATCACCATTTTCATGGCTATTAAGTTATCTAACATAAGAAATTTTAAGTGGATGCAAGAGTTCAAAGGTACCAACTGCAAACAAAGTTAGATGGGAAAATTTTAAATTCATTATAACAAACAAAACATAAATTGAATAATCTACTAACTCAGTCCAAGGACCAGATTTTCTTAACAGAAATTACGTGCTGGAGAAGCCTCCCTAAATCAAAGCTGAAGGTTTTACAGTGTGTATAGGATGGTGATGGGGTCAGTAAGGAGCATCTTCAGGCAAATCCCAGTTATCATCATCGTCTACCTTCTTGGTTGTTGGACCTTCTGGCTTGTTCTCCGTTGTAAAGTTTGACCGAGGGCGGGGCCTGAAAATAATGAAAAGCACACAAGTATTCAATGTTAATATAAGGTTTGTTTATCAAAATGGGGTTAGTTCAAGTAATAAACAAACTTGGTATCACTTATGCAAAATCCCAAATTTAAGATATTGTGAATGCAGCTATGAGCTATCCTCATTATTGGATGCACAACATGGGTCAAGTTTAGATTAATGGGAACGGAGCCCTGGACATTGGGCAGATAACCAAAAAGAAAGCCTAAGGTTTGTTCATGTAGCGAAAGTTGAAATTTTGAGAAAAAGAGAATAAGGCATTAAGGCGCTTATTGAATTACTAGGAGAGCGTCTGTTAAGGAAACCAATACAGTTTGTAACAGAAAGTTAGTTAGTGATTAGTTACTGATTAGTTAAGCTGATTAGTTATTACAATCAGTCTATAAATGTAACTATGTAAGCTTTGTACTCTCATTTAGTAATGAATCACAGTTTCATTTCTTATCATTTTACTCCTCTTTACCATTTCATAATAGCTTCTACCATATACTTAAGATCAATCATTTTCAGGCAAAGTTAAGGAGAAACAGTTGAAATCATCGAATAAGATAAAGATTTTCATAGAAGTAGTATAAGATCCAACTATATACTAGATTTTATATCCTCCTTTTTAATAATTTGAACTTTGTGCTCTCGTTTAGAAGGAATTATAACTTGTAAATTGTAATTGATTTTGGACTCAAGGAATTATAAACCATTTATGCATCATTCCCATGTTTCACTGAATCTCAGCTATTCACAGAGCTGTATATACTATTCATAATCCAAAAAATTACAACCAAACTAACCTAACAACTCGATGATTCTTAACATTACATTTTTCTTTTGTTAATCTGTGCTTCAGTAGTTATGAATCTAGCATAAACCAATTATCGTGATTCCCAATCCCTAGCTCCAAAATTAACAAAATTAAGGAAAAATAGTGAAGAAATTAAAGAAGCTGACCTTCTGCGGTTACGCTTGGCGGCCTCGCGAGACTTGCGCTTCTCCTTGTCCTGCTTGTTCTCGAAAAACCTCCTTCGCTTGCATTCTTGGATGAGACCAGTCTTCATGACTTCTCTTCGGAACCTATTGAGCAATCTTTCCTCAGGCTCGTTCTCGCCCACAAGAACCTGCACATTGTACGCTGATTTGAAGAACAGAGTGTTGGCGTAAGCCAGAGAAGGGCATATCACAGAGGATAACTCTGCGGATAAACAAGAACTGCGATTGTCGTCACTTTCAGGGACCCAATTCTCAGCAAATTTCTGAGAGGGAAATCGTGAAGATGAAGAAGAAGAAGAAGAAGATGGGAGAGTCAATTGGGAAGGTGGGGGAGTCTTAGGAGGTGCTGGTTTTGCAGGGAGGACGAAAGAGAGGAAGTTGAAGAAAGAGGATGAGGCTGCCATTGGAGTGATGTGGTTGTGGCGAGTTCTCGATTTTCTCTTTATCAAACATTACTTCATGGATAAGTTGATAAACTTCTCACTACTCACTACTAGATAATTTTCGATTAAGACTTTATTTTCATTATTAAAGTTTTGATTTTTTTTTTTTTTCTGTTTTGATCTGAGGTTTTCTTACTTATATTATTAAAAAAAGAGTAAATTAACTTCCCGGTCCCTGAATTTTGTACGCGGTGACAGATAGGTCCCTGAATTTTACGCATTGTACTAGTCGATTCCCAAAATTTGCAAACGCCTAACTAATTGGTCCCTCCATCATATTGGCGTTACAAAAATGCTGACGTGGCCATAACGGACGCTGATGTGTCCCGTTATGTGTTGACATGTCCCGTTATGGCCACATCAGATCCCGTTATGTTCCAAAAAAAAATTATGTCACGTCAGATAAATAGCCACACATTAACATTTTTAAAGTGCACTTTGCGGGTCCCTCACCAAAACACCCATTTTTATTCTATTATTCTCAATTCTCCCTCTTTTTGATCATCTTCATTCATTTTAGTCCCAGATTCTCAAAATAAAATTGTAAAGTGCCCCAAAACTCTTCCAAATATTTCAATTTAGTCCTTAAAAATATTAAAAACCCCAAACCCCAAACCCTAAACTCTTAAAAAAGTCTAAGTTAAACAATTAGGTCCTTGACCCATTATTCTTAATTCACCCTCTTTTTCATCATCTTCATTCATTTTAGTCCCAAATCCTCAAAATATAATTGTAAAGTGTCTCAAAACTCTTTTAAACATTCTAATTTAATCCTTAAAAATGATAAAAACCCTAAATACCTAAAACTTAATTTTTTTTTTTGAATTTTCATCTTCATCCTCTCATTAAAATTTTTTTTTCTTCTAATTTTCATCTTCATCCTCATCTTTATCTTCATCATCATCTTCATCTTCCCATTTTCAGAAACTTAAAACATCATCATCATCTTCATAGCCTTCAATCATCTTCATCTTCACTAATTTCCAGAAATCTTTTCGCTTAGGGTTCGAAATCGTGCCCATTTCCAGAAACTTTGAACATCATCATCTTCATCTTGACTGATTTCGAATGAGAAACGAAATCGTGCCAAAATCCGAGCTCGAATGACTTCGAAATCGAACCAAAATCCACTAAATTGAAGAAGACGAACACTGAATCGGTCCGAGAAATCGCGCCTATAGGGTTCGAAATCGTGCCAAATCGAAATCAGTGACACCCATAAAGAAAACCGAGTATGTGACCGGTTATGCTGACCCATCTTTGTCGTCCTTCATTGGAATCGATTTTTGCATCTGCAGAAGAAGAAGAACAAACTCTACTAGGAAACAAGTTGCTTTAGCTTTCACATCCCCCAACTCAAAGGGTTTATCGGTATTGTCATTTTCCGAGATAAAGAGCCTCACCGGTGATTTCAAGAACCAAAAAAAAATTAAGATGAAGATTAAAAAAAATTTAAGATGAAGATGAAAAAAAATTGTGATGTTCTTTGGCTTTTTAATATTTTTAAGGACTAAATTGGAATGTTTGAAAGAGTTTTGGGATACTTTACAATTTTATTTTGAAAATTTGGGACTAAAATGAATAAAGATGAGGAAAAAGAGAGGGAATTGAGAATAATGGAATAAAAATGGGTCAAGGACCTAATTGTTCAACTCAACCTTTTTTTTAGAGTTTAGGTTTGAGGTTTTAGGTGATGAGGTTTTAAAGTTTAAGGTTTTAAATATTTTTAAGGACTAAATTGGAATGTTTGGAAGAGTTTTGGGACACTTTATAAAATTTGAGGAATTGAGACTAAAATGAATGGAAATGATGAAAAAGAAGGGGAATTGAGAATAATGGAATAAAAATGAGTCAGATAAGTACAATGAGAAAATGCTGATGTGTTTCTATTTTATGACGTGGCAACTCTTTTTTTTAATAAAAAAACATAACGGGTGCTGACGTGGCCATAACAGGACACGTCAGCGCATAACAGGACACATCAGCGTCAGTTACGGTCACGTCAACTTTTTTGTAACGATGATATGACGGAGGGACCGGGAAGTTAGACGTTTGCAAATTTCGGGAACAGGCTAATACAATGCGTAAAATTTAAGGACTTATCTGTTACCGCGTCCAAAATTCAGGGACCGGAAAGTTAGTTTACTCATTAAAAAATGATTATATTTTATTTTAATAGTTATTTCTGAATTAAACAATTAAGTTAGACTTATTTTATAGTGTGTTAATAGATAATTTGGCTAAAAAGATAAAATCTATTTTTTAAAAAAAAATAAACTAATCACAAATTTATCTTTTTCTCTCTAACTATTATATTATTATGACGCGTATTAAAGGAAATCATCCATCACAACTATTCATGATAATGACAAAAATCAAATATTTGCACTAGAGAACATGTCTTGTCACAACCCACAGTTGGAATTTTTCTTGCTGAAATTACTTTTTTTGGTAGAATTCTGGGTGAAAATTTTTTTTTTGGCAAGCTGGGTGAAATGTTGGAATGGTGCTATAACAGCAATTTGCCCAATTTGACATCTATCTATCTGACTGGGCCGTAAGGAAAACATGTTGTAACAGTTGATTAGGCCCAAAATGTCTATAGCCTTCTATGTTCCACAGAGACATGTATGGATATTGATATGGCCTACCGCTTATGGGTATGTTTTCAAAAAAGAAAAATATTATTAGTCATTATTGTTTTATTGATAATTTTATTTTATTTTTAAAAAAAACCTAGCCGCTTCTCTTCGTCTCTCTTCTCTGCGATCGTTCGTTCGTGAAGCTGTTAGGGTTGCTGCTGTATCAGCGGTGGTAGCCCTCCCTTTTGTTTTTTTAAGTATGTTTTTGTAGTTTCTTCCTCTAGTAGGGAGGTTTCTTCTCCCATAAGGGGAGTTTTGTCTTCCTTTCACTAGGAAATAGTTTTTCTTTTATTTTGTATGTTCACTTTTTAGATGTGCATTTGGAGCTAAAAATCGAAAAAGATAATGAGTACGAAGATGATTCTCTCAGAGAGGGATAAAGGGGTATGTTGCCTCTTGGTAAAATCTTCCAAGTTCTCTTTATGTATCAAATGTTGTGTAGATGTGATTATTGATGTCTTTTCTAGTATATGAGATCTAGTTTTATCTTTTTTCTTTATTAGGTGTGTTGCTTTAGTTTTTCTTTTCTTCTCGTATACTCTTGTAGTATGTCCTTTGGAGCGTAAGACTATGTTTACCTTGCTAGATCAATGTCTTGTCTCCATGTTGTAATGGCTTCATGCCATGTTTATGTTGAATGAAGGATTTCCTCTCTGACAAACAAAATAATTTTATTTTTAAAAAATTGGATGAAGTCTTTTTTTTTTAATAAAAATGGGCTAATTTATGTTTGGTCCATCTCGACTCTTTTGACCTACTTAACAAGAGCTAGTCCTCACTAACGTTTTTTTTAAAAAAAAAACAATAAACAAATTGTTCTAATTTTTTTTATCATAAGGATAAAAACTTCATTCATGAGAAAAAATCATGAAAATTAATAAATAAGACATAGATTTAACAACGTTAATATATTCTTACGTTTTTTAAAAAATATTACAATAATATAAGAGAAGAAAAAAAAATACTAAGCCACACACTAAGAAAAATGATAAAATCCAGATCTGTTATATTAAAAAAATATATAACTTATCTTAGATCTACAATATTTTTAGAAAAAAA
>QANZ01055315.1:0-14172 GCA_003254925.1 Chamaecrista fasciculata | reverse complement strand
TTAGGCGGTCAAAGCCCAATAAAGGGATCACCCGACCGTGGACGCCGAATGGTCCCGCATCAGCCAAGAACGTGATAATAGGCCCAATAACCTTGAGGGTCGAAGGACTCGGACCATTGGTGCCCAAAGCCCAATAAGGGGATCACCCGATCGTGGACGCCGAATGGTCTTACATCAACTAAGAACGCCAACATCTGGGCGTCTACACAAAGACGTATAAGGAAACATTACCACGTCAATCAGCAGCCAAGTAGAAGGTTAATGGGTACACGTCTCTCTCATTAGTTACGTCTTTGATACAATCTTAACTGCCAAATCAGTTAAGATTACGATCAGTTAAGGTTTCCCTTAAAATCTGTGCCAGATCAGCCAAATCAGTTAAGATCACAATCAAATATCGAGCCAAATCTAGATCTTATCAGATTATCCCCAACCAGTATAAAAGGGAAGTCCTGGACACTGGAAAAAGGTACGCACTCTAGCTATTCGATATTCATTATTGCTCTCAAACTCTCACTGACTTAAGCATCGGAGGTGAATCGCAGGGCAACCCCTGTGCATTCATTAACTTGCAGGCGACTTTTGACCCAGAGTTGCTTCATCGGACCAGGTAAAGCCCTCCGGCCAAAACCAGGTTCATCACTGGCGCCGTCTGTGGGAACTTTTCATTCAAAGTCCAAATTAAATTTGTTATTAGATTGTTGATCTCGGTTTATATTTTTCTTTCTGTGTACGAACGATCAGGTTGAATCACATAAATTTTTTCTATATTTTTTGTCTTTCTAACCTGTGTGTTCATCGGACCAGAGAGAAAGATGACATCCACTCCAGCTGATCAACAGACTTCAGGAGGCTCAGTAGCTCAATCCGTGCAGGATTCGACGCTCGCTCCTCCTTCGGGATTCCCTACCATCCAGGAAGCTCCTGCGCTGCCCAACCCAGCTCCTGGGGGGCAGATCACCATAACAGCAGAAGACAGGATCGCTGCACTCAAGGCTGACATGCGCATAGAGATGGAAGCATTACGCAAAGACATCCGAGACCTGGTTATGGGCAAGGAAAAGCAAGTTGCTAAAGAAGCTGACCCAGAGCCCATACCTCCAGCAGGAAATCCAGGAAATCACGAACAACAGGCTCCCATGAACAACCCACCGCCTGCCCAGGTGGTAGCTCCCAATCAAACCACTCAACTCACCCAGCAACAAACTTGGTTGGGCGCCTATACCTACCCACCTCAGGGTTACTATTACCCACAAGGGTACTATCCTCAATATTACCCCGGATATGGCGTCTATGGAGGATCCACTGGAATGTACCAGCCTATGAACGTCCAGGCACCAGCGCCAGAATCGGCGCCTCCAACCAATTCGGTAGGACCGGCGAGAACGCCCCCATTGGCAGAGGGAATCTTTGCCCCTCATGTGCAGGCTGTGGAACTGGACAGGAACTACAAAATGCCCATGAAGCTGACGCCTTATACAGGGGAAAAGGACCCAGAGGATCATTTACTCAGCTTCAAGGCCGCCATGAACATCTCCAATCTAGGAGATCCTCAGAGGTGCAAGCTGTTTCCTATAACTTTGGAAGGACCAGCTCTGGATTGGTTCTCCAAACTCCCGGCGGGCTCAGTACACTGCTTCAAGGACCTAGAAGACATGTTTAAGAAACGGTTCGCCACCAGCAAGGTGTATAAGCAGACGATGGCGGTCTTGACCGACATCAGACAGAACAAGGGAGAGTCGCTGCGAGATTACTTGGCAAAGTTCAACAAAACATTGCTAAGTATCAAAGAAGTGGACGACAAAATCGCGGTGTACTCATTCCTGGCGGGAATCAGACCAGGCCACGCGCATAAGGAGCTCACCCATAGGGCTCCCAAATCCGTCGGTGAGCTCCTCTCAATGGCTGAGGAGTTCATAACAAAAGAGGATCTAGACAAGACCCAACGCGATCGTTTCGCGAGAATTGAGCCGGACACGAGAAAGCCATACAACAAAAACTCGGAAAAGACTGGTGGGACCCAAACGCCAAGGGGTAAAGACTACTCTCGACGTCCCCGATCCCCGCCTAGGGGAAGACATGCGGTCTACACAGTTCTTGCTGAATCCCAATCGGAAATCTTTCGTGAAATCTGCAACACAGATCTGTTACCAAGACTCCCAGACCGCCCCAGGAGAGCAGGACGAAACGTGGACACCAGCAAATATTGTAGGTATCACAGAACCGAAGGACACACCACGGATGAATGCATCGTCTTGAAGGACGAAATTGAGAACCTGATCAGATTGGGACGCCTCCCGTCTAGGTTCATTAAAAAGGATGGGAATAAGAGACCTAGAGAAGACAAGAACACTCGCGAGCAGAAGAAGCCAAAAAGTGGAGGCGCTGATGGCGAGGAAAAGAAGCGAGATCGGCGTACACCGCCGATAGACGACAGACCAACTGGGATCATCCACACGATCTCAGGCGGCATAGAAAAAGGAGGCGCCAAAACTCCACATAAGAAAAGAAAGGTGAACCGATCCATACTCAGGATTGACTATAAAGAAGCATCCAAAGAGGAAAGATGGGTTGAACCCATAACCTTTACTGATGACGAATTATGGGAGGTGAACCAGGATTACGACGACCCCATGGTGATCACGGCACGGATTGGTACCTTCACGGTAGAAAGGATCATGGTGGATCAAGGCTCGTCCGCAGATATCATTTACAAGTCATGCTTCGATCAACTAGGCGTTCCAAGGTCAGACCTGAAGGAGCACTACGGACGCCTGATAGGATTCACAGGGGATCAGATACCAGCACTTGGAAGTGTTGACTTACGACTCATCGTGGGAGAATCCCCAAGGGTAACGAGTAACATGGTGGAATTCTTGGTGGTCCAGGCGCCCTCGGCGTATAATGTCCTTCTCGGACGCCCCTCCGTGAACAAGATGAGAGCGGTGATATCCACTGCCCACCTTCGCATGAAATTTCCAATGCCACAAGGAGTGGGCCAAGTGAGAGCGGACCAGAGGACAGCCAGACAGTGTTATGCAATGAGTCTGGCGAAAACCAATGAAGAGGAACGAAAAAGGAAAACACGGGCGAACACACCGGCTGATAACGCCCCTAAGGAAGGGAAGCTCGAGATTTTGAATGATGAAATAGAAGACTTCAGGGATGAAATCTCGAATCAAAGGCCCAAGCCAACGGGAGATTTGGAGGTAGTACAGCTAGGCGAAGACGCCGAGAAAACCGTACAGATTAACATGCTCCTACATGAGGCCGAAAAGGCCGAACTTATTCAACTCCTAAGGGAGTCCTCAGACGTCTTCGCCTGGTGTCCTGCAGACATGCCAGGAATTGACCCAAAACTCATCTGCCACAGCCTGAACACTGATGGCAGGAGAGGAGTGATCCAGCGTAAACGCCTCTTTGGCCATGAGCGCCAGACGGCTATCCGAGAAGAAGTTGGCAAACTACTGACCGCAAGCTTTATCAGGGAAGCCAAGTACCCTGAATGGCTCTCCAACGTGGTGCTGGTCAAGAAATCCAACGACAAGTGGAGGATGTGTGTGGACTTCACTGACCTCAACAAAGCATGCCCAAAAGATCACTACCCACTGCCCAACATCGACAAACTTGTGGATGGGACTTGTGGTCATCAAACGATGAGTTTCCTAGACGCCTTCAGCGGATATAATCAGATAAAGATGAACCCTGAGGACGCCGAGAAAACGGCGTTCATAACTGAGATGGGCACGTACTGCTACACAGTGATGCCTTTCGGACTGAAGAATGCGGGCGCCACCTATCAAAGGATGATGGATCTCTTCTTTAGAGATTACATTGGAAAAAATCTGGAAGTCTACGTCGATGACATGGTGGTAAAGACCAAAGAAGGGGGTAAACACACCGAGGATTTGAAGGAGATCTTCAATCAACTACGCAAGTACCAGATGAAGCTGAACCCCTCAAAGTGCGCCTTCGGTGTAAACGGAGGAAAATTCCTCGGGTTCATGCTCACCAACAGAGGAATCGAAGCGAACCCGGACCAGTGCAGAGCAATCCTGGAGATGAACTCTCCAAGATCAATTAAGGAGGTCCAACGCCTCAATGGCAGGCTAGCGGCGCTCCATAGGTTCCTGTCGAGGTAGAAGGCGCCTAGCGCCACCTCAACAATAAAGCTTTACAGCTACTGTCTAGTGTCAAAGTTTTATTATCGTCTTTTATTTCAGTCATGTCTTTAGTTCTTGTTTTTAGTTTACTATGTCTAGTCTTTATCTTTTCAAAAACACCCATTTAAATTCCATGTAAGCCGTCTTTTCGACGCATCACTTCTATCAATAAAACGAGCATTACTCATTGATAATCCTCTTTACATTCAGGTCTGCTGACAAATGCTTACCTTTCTTTCAAACACTAAAAGCAAACAAAAAATTCGAATGGACCAAGGAGTGCGAGGAAGCCTTTCAAAGGCTAAAAACGTATCTGGCATCACCGCCAATTTTGGTAATTCCAGTCAAGGATAAGCCAATCTACGTCTACTTGGCGTCCACGGATGACGCAATCAGTTCGGCGTTAGTACTTGAAGATGGGGAAGAACAAAAACCCATCTACTTCACGAGCAAAACGCTCACGGGAGCCGAGAAAAGGTATCACCGCCTGGAAAAGCTGACATTCTCATTGCTCCACTCAATTAGGAAGTTGAGACACTACTACCAGCAATTCCAGATAATCGTCAGAACTGACAGACCCCTCAAGCAAATGATCGAACAACCAGATATCGCAGGAAGAATGTCAATATGGTCCGTGGAAATCTCAGAATATGGGATCGCCTACGAGCCGAGAAGGGTCATTAAGGGGCAAGCATTGGCAGATTTCATAGCAGAAATGACCGGCCCAGACGACGCCCAAAATTGGACATGGAGCGTGCACATCGATGGCGCCGCGTCGAACTCACAACGCGGAGCAGGAGTGGTAATGCGAGCCCCGGACGGCTCCATCATCGAACAATCGATTGAGATTGAATGTCCCATCACCAACAACCAGGCGGAGTACGAGGCGTTGATCGCTGCCTTAAAGTTGGCAGCCAACATAGGCGCCAAACGATTAGAAATCTTCGCAGACTCCCAGTTGGTAGTACAGCAGATGAATGGAGAATACGAGACCAAAGACTCAACCATGGTCCAATACGCCGAAAAGGCAAAAAAGAACATAGAGGGATCAGGGATAAAGGCCACCTTTAATCACATCCCACGAAGCGAGAACGCCCGAGCCGACGAGCTCGCCAAGTTGGCATCTAGGCCAAACAAGGGAGGAAGGAATTCCATCATCAAAACAACCCTCAGGGAGCCCTCGATACTAGAACAAGACATTCTTCCCATGGAAGAAGTCGTCGATTGGAGGACGCCGATATTCAATTATCTGAACAAAGGCTCCCTCCCTTCGGACAAAAACGAGGCAAGAAAAGTCGCAAGAAGATCTGGCAGATACTTTGTCAGACAAGGAACATTGTACAGGAAAAACTTCAGTCACCCAGGGGCCAAGTGCATAGTGGGCGAGGAAGTCACCAGAGTATTGACTGAAGTCCACGAGGGCTTATGTGCAAGCCACCAAGGTCCAATGGCAATGCGGAGAAAAATCCAGAGGGCAGGCTACTACTGGCCCACGCTGCTACAGGACGCAGAAGGCGTTGTGCGCTCATGCGAGAAATGCCAATATGATTCACACACATGCAGCCCCCATGAGCGCCATCACCTCCCCTTGGCCGTTTGACTTATGGGGAATTGACATTGCAGGACCATTCCCAACAGCGGCCTATCAGAGAAAGTTTCTCATAGTCGCCGTTGATTACTTTACGAAGTGGGTAGAAGCCAAAGCAGTGGCGTCAATAACCTCGGAAGCCATGGAGAAGTTCCTATGGTAGAACGTCATTACCAAGTTTGGAGTCCCCAACACTCTAATATCCGACAATGGCGCCCAATTCACGAGCAGAATGTTCCAAGATTTTTGCAAGGCTTGGAAAATTCATCATAAAACCACTTCGGTAGAACACTCAGCCACGAACGGCCAGGTTGAGTTAGCCAACAGGATCATCATACAAGGAATCAAGAAAAGACTGGAGTCAGCTAAGGGAAGATGGGTTGATGAACTCCCCTCAGTCCTATGGTCATACAGGACCACGGAACAAACTGCTACAAGGGAAACACCTTTCGCCTTGGCATACGGACATGAAGCAGTCATACCCGCCGAAGTGAACGTCCCGACTGAGAGGATAGTCAATTATCCAAATACCAATGATGCTGACTCCAGGCTCCAGGCCCTGGATGGCTTGGAGGAGAGAAGAGAAGTTGCAGCGATCAGACAAGCTGCCTACAATCAAATGGTTAAAAGGTACCATGATTCCAAAATTAAACCCAGAACTCTCAAAGCAGGAGATCTGGTGCTCAGAACGGTTGAAAACAACAGAAAGGACCCTAGACATGGCAAACTAGGACCAAACTGGGAAGGCCCCTACAGGGTCGTGGAAGTCCTTCCCGGAAACTCCTTCCGATTGGAAACGCCCGAAGGAAAATCGCTTCCAAACGCCTGGAACATGGCAAAGCTCAAGTTTTATTTTCCCTGAACGGACAAATCTTGTATTAGTTATAACATTGACTAAATAAGGCGATGGCGCCAACTGTACTGTGCCTTCATATCAATAAAGTATATGTTTTCTCTTCCAACAAATAATGAAGTTGGCGCTGCTCGGGGGGACGCCCTCGGAACAGCAACGAAAAGGCCCTCGAAGGAGCCTTGTGAGTATGGCACTCACTACCATGCAGACCGACCCTCCCTTGGATGACTAGTCAAAACTTAGCGTATGATACGCAAAACGCTCGAAGCGTGCCCATCGCGAGGCAGCACCTTAAGGTGCAAAATAAACATAACGGTCGAATCGTGAAACGCAAGTTGAAAACGCGCTACAACGCGGGAACAATCAAAGTAAATCAAAGTAAATCAGGCATAAAATAGAAGCATATTAAGGGCGTCGACGCCCGAACATTCAAAATAGAGTGGCACACAGGCCAATTATAATCCACAATTCAAAACGGCGTCTAAGCCATAACTAAACTAAGTAAAAAATTTTTAAAGGGGCACGCAGGCCTAGGCAGCAGAAGGGGGATCCTCAGTAGTAGTAGCGCTCGGAGCCCCCTCGGCGTCCCCGCCCGACGGGGCGCTTACATCCATTTCCTGAGCCACAGCGCCACTCGCACTAGCGCCTGCATCGGCAGGAGGCGCCGTTTCAGCAGGGACCGACTCCCCTGGAAGAGGAACTACCTCGTTAGGAAACCACGGGAAGTCCTCGTCACCCTGGGACTCATACCCATCCAAATCAAAGTTCTCCGGCATGCGGGGCATCCTCACCATGGCATCACTACGGAACGGATCCCGGATAAGCCTCCCTTCCACGACCTTGTTTGGGCATATCCCCGTGGTGTCAAGATTGGGGTTACGAAGCCTTAATTGCGCTATGGCATTCTTGAAGCCTATGTAGTTATAGCGCGAGCCCCGCCACTTTACCTGCCGCAGAGCCAAGGAACTCAAAGCCTGGAAATTCTCCTTCTCCTTCCGCAAGTCATCCTCCAAGGACGCCACCTTTGCATTAAGCTGGTTGTTCAAGTTTGTGGCTTCCTGAAGTTGATGGCCCATTCGGTCATAACCGCCCTGGAGCGTGTCCTGGGACACCTTAGTCACATTGAGCTCATCCCTCAGCTCAATGTTCTCCTGACGTGTCCTCCTGGCGTCCTCACGCGCATCATCTCGCTCTGAGAGAAGGTCCTTTCGGGAGACGCTGTTGGCAAGCACCCGCAATCCCGCAGCCAGAAGAAATCTGGCAATCTCCTCAGAAGGATCCTGAGTATTTTCCGTAGACGCCCGAGCAAGATCATCCCGCTTCACTGACGCAGCCTCCGACAATGACTTGGAAAGGAACTCCAGAGCGTTGAACCCGTCAGCCTCTGGGACCGCCGGGATCTGAGGAAGCTCAACAGTGGGGCGTTGCCGCTTTTTTGGTGGCTCCCCGTCCTTGGCAGTGACAATACTTTCTTTCCCCTTGGAAGATTGGGACGAAGGGCGCGAGACCGCCGACGGCTCACGAATAACAATGCCCCCTGGCTTACTTGGGGCAGGAGCGGCAGTGGCGACAGCAGACGACGTCTTCTTGGGGGCGACAACCGCTTTTCCCTTGCCTTTGTCGGTTTGGGCGCGTCGGCTCCCTAGGATGTCAGCAGAGTTTGCCTCGAGCACTGCAACAGAATAAAAATAAGTGTTAGAATGAAACACGATTAAAAGAAAACCTTATGCAGGAAAGGGTAATGATATACAACGCTTAGGGTCAAGAGGATCTGTGGTGATCAACCGCAGGGCCCCCAAGCGCTCATCCACGGTCAAATCCCTCCAGTTACACTCAAACGGACCAAGTCGTGGTCTCCTCCAAGACAAGGGGAACATGGCGCGCTCATCGGATGAACGAACCCAGAAGGGACGCCTAGATCCGGACCCCTCAATATGAAAGAACTTATACTGCCACTCCTTAGGATTGCTGACAGCATGTTGGAGAACTAGTGGGCGCCCAGGGCGTCGATAATAGGAAACGAAAGTGTTGTCCACCCATCGTGGATAAAAGAAGAAAAGGAATAATCGAGCCGTTGCACAGACGCCGTCCCTCTTGCATTTGGCAACAAATCCGAGAAGGATACGCCAGCCATTGGCACTAACTTGGATTGGAGCGATGTTCATAATTGCCAACAGATCCAACACCGCCGGGTTAAAAGGCATCTCGATGTCACAACTCTGGAGCACATGCTCGCAAATCAAGAATCCCCTACCATCAGTATAGAGCATATCAGGAGGATCCTTCAGATGACTAAGTGTCGAAATACGGCACCCAGAAGACCGCCGACGAGGCGAATTAACTATTAGTTCTTCGTTAAGTTCTTGAAGAAGCTCGTCATCATGGAGCCAACACCAGAATTCTTTAATAGCATCATTGGTTTGGTCCAAATATCTTGGTTGCACTTTCTCGTCAAGATTCTGGCGACGCCAATCGACCACAAGGCATGGTCTCGACAGCGCCTTTGACCCAGGGAACTTTAGCCAGACCCTTATTAGAAGAAAGAAACCAATCCGGGTAAGCCAAGAAATCAACCTCCTCTCCGCAGATCGTCTGCTGTGGGTTACCATCTCCTATAGACGCCCATGCAGGGGCTGCAGCTTGGAGAATTCAACGTTCCTCACCCGCTGACGCCTCGTCTGGAGACAACATCTCGCAAATTTCCGTGGATGTCGAGGAAGAGGAGTCCACGGCGTCACCGTCAACCCTTTCCGTGGGAGAATCGAACCTTGTCGGCGCTGACGACTCAGACGCTGACGACCCAGGAACCATCTTGTTTCCAGCAGCTGTGGAAACAGGACCAGTTCAGTACATTTCTCGGAGATTGTACCTCCATCCACCAACAAAAAAAAGGGGGGAAAGCCCTTAGCAAGTTGCGGTTGATCACCAGACCCAAACCAAAATGAAAAGAAAAAATTGAAAGAAAAAGTAGTAGAAGTTTTTGAAAGGAGAAAACTTACATTTGTCGAAATCCATGAAGGCTGGTGGATTGGCAGAACTTCACAAAGCAAAGTTCGAAGAACTCGAAGAACGCTGCGAAGAACATGAGGAACACAATGGGTAATGTTGAACTAAACCAGAAATCCAAAAGTCTATGGTGAAAAGGTAATGTCGAATCACTTACAAGACAATAACTTTGCTCGGTGGCTGAAGACAACAAGCAAGCAGCAATAGAGCAGTGGCAGGACGAAGGAGGCAAACCGATTCGGAAGGCTGGGGAATGTAGAGAAAATACGGAGGAGAAAAAAGTGGCAAAACTGAAAATGTCGAAGTGAGGGGGAGGAAGAGGAGAAATGGCGGTTTTTTGAAACTTTTCACGAAAATCGAAGCGCTGCATTAAATGCGCCCCCCTCGATTCACGATTTGCCATCATGATGAAGGATAGGCGAATCGCGTGTTGACACGTGGCCACGATAACCCTGACGCACAGACTCGAAGCGACAGCTATACGTCAGCAAGGAATATGAAAAGACAAGGTTAGATGGCGTTGATGACGATCAAAACCTCTTGGAATGGCGTCGACACAAATAACGCCCCGTCAGCCAGAGCACAGCGTTTGGCGCTGATGCCCAGAACTCCCCAACAATCACAGTAAGAATAATACTCGGACTCTAAAAGGGTACCCACGGCGTCAACGCCAGCGAGCAGCATGAAGGCGACAACGCCCTTGGTAGGGACTCCACTGATGGGGACAAAGCCTCACTCCTTTTGTTGAGACTAGTGACAATAGGCCTAATAAACTTGAGGCTCGAAGGACTTGGACCATTAGGCGGTCAAGGCCCAATAAAGGGATCACCCGACCGTGGACGCCGAATGGTCCCACACCAACCAAGAACGTGATGATAGGCCCAATAACCTTAAAGGTCGAAGGACTTGGACCATTGGCGCCCAAAGCCCAATAAGGGGATCACCCGATCGTGGACGCCGAATGGTCCTACATCAGTCGAGAACGCCAACATCTAGGCGTCTACGCAAAGACGTATAAGGAAACGTTACCACGTCAATCAGGAGTCAAGTAGGAGTTAATGGGCACACGTCTCTCTCATTAGTTACGTCTTTAGCACAATCTTAACTGCCAAATCAGTTAAGATTACGGTCAGTTAAAGTTTCCCTTAACATCTATGCCAGATCAGCCAAATCTGTTAAGATCACAATCAAATATTGAGCCAAATCTGGATCTCATCAGATTATCCTCAACCAGTATAAAAGGGAAGTCCTAGACACTGGAAAAAGGTACGCACTATAGCTATTCTATACTCATTATTGCTCTCGAACTCTCACTAACTTAAGCATCGGAGGTGAATCGCAGGGCAACCCCTGTGCATTCATTAACTTGCAGGCGACTTTTGACCCAGAGTTGCTTCATCGGACCAGGTAAAGCCCTCCGGCCAAAACCAGGTTCATCACATATCATCTAATAATGGATTAGAGTTTTCAATACTTTAGCCAGAAATAAGATTAGGGCTGTCCAAACTTTAGTTGAAAAGCAACTCTGTTTCTACAGAGTAAGTAAGAAAGGACAAAAGTTTTGACGTTGGTTTTCTAATAATATAGTGTGAATAGTACTTCAGCAATGAGAGAATCATATTGGACGCATAAAATAAAATATGAACAAAAACTAAGAGTTGAGCCGCAAGATGTTCGGGCCATTTAGGAGGGCATTTATGAATAAGACATTTTTTCATCATCTCCTTAGAGTATTTTAGCAGGGTGGGTAAAGAATGATTTATTAAATACTAATTCAAAATTCGAAGGTGTCTGTAATTTACATCATTCTCAAAAGCTGAAAAGGAGACAAACAATTATGGAACTTTTACTATCATCATAAAATAGTTTGTTCATTGAAACATTCGAATTGGAGATGCAGACTTCTCTCAAAATATAGGGTCAAAAGATTAAATGTTCAGTAAAAACTCAAGCAACTTGAAAACAATTATGTAAATTCCAACAACAAAACAATCAGAGACAAGTGAACAACTTTCTGACCTAATAACTGTGGTCAATAACAATACCTAATTGAAAGTGCAAGAGTTATGGAGTGATGAATTTACCTTGTGAGGGTCTGATAAACCATGGTTTTTGACGAACAATTTCAATCTTGCGTGTTTTTACGCCAGTGAGCAACACCCTAGTTTGAAAGGTCTTCGTTGACACATCATCAGTAGCCTCAAAGGTAATATAATAGAGATGGTTTTGGAGACTATGGGCTTCCGAGTTCACCTTCAGAACTCTTACACATTTGAAATTCTTGCGCTACACACACCGGCACAGACAGCAAATTCAATTACAAAGGGAGAGTGAACTGTAGACGTGTTTAACACAATAAGACGCCAAAAAATAAAATAGAAGATGTAGGTACCTTTCTATGATTATATGTTGCAGTAGCTTCGCAAGCCAAAGTCATGAAATATTCATAACGCTTATTAAGCTCGGTTTCAGGAAGAGCCATAATGAAACCAAATAGCTCAGTGTCAGCTTCCAAGGGATCAACATCAAAACCCTAAACAGAGAAAAAGAAAGGGAATTCTAATATAAATAGAATAAAAGGGGAATTGAAGGAAGAAGAAAAGAATGAGTTAATTACCCCGCTCTTTTTAACTTGATCGTTATAACGCCTGAGTTCGGAGAAGGTAATGGGACGGAAACCGGTCTTTTCGATGGCCTTCTCAAGGAGGTGATCGGCTACACAGTAATCATCAAGGATTTCTTCAGATCCACCAAAACTGAACTTAGGATCATAATCACCATTGTATGGAAGACCATCGAAAAAATCTGATTCGTTATACTCATAAGGCTTCTCTTGTTCGTGCGTCCCATTAACCTGAATCGCTCCAACTTCCATTTTTCGCAACAATGCCGGTGAACAAGATGATAAACTATATCGAATTATCCAGATCTGAGAACGAGAGAGAAAATATTATATTGTTGAAAGCAAGGATTGTATGCGTGAAGGTGGAGAATGTGTGACACAAGAATCGATTTTGGAAGTCTAGGGTTTACAACCTCTTTTCGTAAGTATGCGGAAATCCTATTCCAAATTTCCAATTGGATTTGATATATATAGTAAATTAGTAATATATCTAAATCCAAATCATTAAAATCTTCACGCTAAAAAAGATCACTAAAATCTCTTAAAACCTAATCAAATTAATTGGATGATAATATCGATTGGAAAAAAATAAAATAAAATATAATATTTTGAATTCGATTAATACGTTTTGATTATCATGGCAAAAAAAAAATACGTTTTGATTATATATTGATTTTAATCAGATTACATATAAATATATTTTTTTAATATTTATATTTATTTATATCTATTAATATTATAAATCTGAAGTAACATGCTTTTCCTCTTGACACCTGGCATTCAACATCCATCATGAGTCTGCCATGTAAGCAAACTGCTCTCCCCTTAAATTTCGGCCTATTTTTCACCTATTTCTAATTATTAACGAAATTATTTTGTCAATTTCTAATAATTAAATCAGTTATTTACAATTGTTCTACTGTGTACGAATTTCCTTTTTCGTATTTCATGTAATTTAATATAAATAGATTGGTCCACACATGATTCAATTATGATTATCCGTGATTTTAGGCAATTATTGTTACATAATAATTTCCTTATATTTTGATAATCATATCAAATCTCAACTTAAAATAAAAAATATATTAGATTCTCAATTATTATTGTAAATTCTGATATATATCGTACTTAATTAATATTAATTATATTTGTCAAAACTGCATGTGTTATTAATACCGTAAAATCCGAATTAATTTTCTTATATATAATCACTTATTAAATTATTTTACTGTTTAACAAATCATAGGTGCTCGTGATAATTAAAAAGAAATCCAATAAATATTGTTGGCCAATTCAACGTCAACATTCATATTTTGTGATTTAAAATTAAAAATTTCGTTTCGTCAATTTGAATTTAACATTGGGAATAAATTAATTATTAATCCAATATATAAATTAAAAGTTACTAATTTTGAAAACGCAATATTTCAGTGTATTCCAATATACAATCAATTATTTCTATACATAAGTTTAGCAACTAAAATATTTCTTCAAAACAAAATTTGATTTTTTTTTTTAACTCTTTATAAGTTAGATATTTCAATAAAATCAACATTTTGTTAAGATTCATTGTTCTTTTTAGTTTTTTATTATTTGGCTTCATTTTGTTAAAATCAACATTTTGCATTGCACGAGTGTTACAATCAAGTTTATAATTAAGTAAATTTGCACAAATGGCATAGCTCAACTTCATTGCTTTCAATTTTATAATAGATAATAGAAGATTTGGTTGGCTTATCGAAGGGTGTGTTTGGGTTAGAAGTATGTAATGAAATGATGATTTTATGTAATGAAATGGTAATGAGAAAATTATGTAATGAAAATGTAATGAAAATGGTGTTTGGATTAGTTTGAGATGTAATGAAAAAAATAGGATGTGAAATTATGAAAAAGGATAAGTAATGATTGTGGTTGTTTGAAATAATTATATGGGTTTTTT
>QANZ01055303.1:92613-137212 GCA_003254925.1 Chamaecrista fasciculata | reverse complement strand
AAAGTTATTGAATAGATAGATTATAAGTTAAAAACAAATCTACATAACCAATTAATCACGATAAAAATAGAACAATAAAAAGGAGTTACACATAAGAGAAAGTATTTAAGAAAAAAATTACTTATGAATTGAAAAAACTTATAATAAAAATGTAAAAAAACCTTAGATAATTTTTTCCCTTAAATATATGAAAAACTAAATAAGGATGCGAAAATACTGTATAAACTCTCATTATTGCATTAGAATTCAAGATCCATGCCAACACCATGGCATCTTCCTTTGTCCACTTCTTCAAGCCTTCAACATCAGTTGGTGGCTCCAAGGTCCCATCAATGAAACCCAATTTCTCTTTGTCCACTTCTTTTGCCATATAACATTGGAAACTATTCAACAATAAGTCAGTAACTAAATATATATTACTTTTTCAAAGAGCTAGGAACTTGTACTTCATAGGATATATTATGGTAACAGATCAGACTACAAAAGTACAAATTCGTAATAAAATTTTAAAGCTGAAGCATTTGATTTTTCTGAAAATAACCTTTCTATTATATATAATATGAGAAGAGATGATACCAGTGAAATAATAATAAAATTTTCCAGTACACAAGACAACAAGAGTAGAAAACTCAACCAACAAAAATTAAAGAAAAAAAATTAAATCGAAATCAAAGTCAAAATAAAATGAGAGAGTAACTTTGTCTGTTGCACTTTGGACACTCATGAGTATAATTCTAATATATACATTTTCTCTTTTTCTTTCTCTACATGAATTTGGTACTGCAACTATCTCCCTTGTAAGCGTGTAATACTAACAACATTATTAGAGATTACTTCATTTTCAGCAGGGGAAATAGAACTCAATATGCTCTGCCACTGGATGAATGCAGGTTGCTTTGGAAGAGGAAGATTCTGTATTTCACTGCTCAACATGGAAATCACAGTGCTCATACTGGGTCTTTCTCTGGATACCTCTTGCACACACAAAAGTCCTATGTGTATGCACCTCACTACATCCTTCTCTAGCCTTGGATCATATATTTTGGGATCTATTAATGCTACAATATTCCCCTCATTCCATAGTTTCCATGCCTACATTGCAATGATAAATAAAAAGACATGAGAATAAGCATTTAAGGGACGTTGAAGCTTAAACAAGCATTTGCAACAATAAATGGAAATTTGAGAAATAAAATATAGACACTTACAAATCCTAAAAGGCTAAAAGAATGCTCATTGTTAAAAGAGCTAGAGTTTCTTCTTCCACAAACAATCTCTAACAACAAAACTCCAAAGCTGAACACATCCGATTTCTCAGAAAATAGCCCTTCCATTGCATACTCTGGTGACATATATCCACTGCATCGCATTATTAAATATAAAGATAAGCTCATTAACCTCCTAGTATGTTATTGTAGTTTTGTAAGAGAATGAATACTTACTATGTTCCAACAATTCTTCTAGTGCTAGCTTGATCTTCACTTTGTCCAAAAATGCGTGCCATACCAAAATCTGAGATTTTTGGAGTCATATTTTCATCTAGCAAGATATTACTTAATTTGAGGTCTCTATGGATGATTTTTAATCTAGAATCTCTATGAAGATAAAGAATTCCTCGAGCTACTCCTTCAATAATGCTAAAGCGTTTGTGCCAATCTAGCCATTGATGCTCTGGTGGGTCTGCCCAAAACCAAGGAGAAGTTTCATATTTGATGTGTTTTAGAACATAAAATTATCAATTGGATATCACACAGATAAAAAGAAGAAAGGATCCAAAGAACCAACCGAAAATATATGCATCCAAGCTTTTATTCGACATGTACTCATATATCAACATCTTTTCTTCTTGTTCAATACAACAGCCTAGAAGTCTTACAAGATTGCGGTGCTGAAGTTTTGAAATAACAATAACCTCATTCATAAATTCCTCTAGCCCTTGTCCAGATACTCTCGAAAGTCTTTTCACTGCTATGTCCTGACCATCTTGTAGTTTACCCTTAAATAAAGTAATAAAAAAAAAACAATTATGCCAATGGCGTTTGAATTTGACAAGCTTTGGAGAATAAATATACCTTATAAACTGGCCCAAAACCTCCTTGCCCCAGTTTATTAGAAAAGTGAAAGTTGTTTGTTGCTTTTGCAACCTTTTCAAAATCATATGCTAATAGCTCTTGGAGTTTGGCTTTTGATAGTTCACCCATGATGCTGTCACGTGTTTTTCTCAACATATGCTTCACCTCTGTCAATAGATTAATGACACAATAAATCAGTGATTGAAAGGTTAGTGGAATACTCCTCAGGATAATGTAATAACACAAAGCACCAAACATTCTACACGTACTAACGTTGCATTTGTTCGTTCCTTCAAGTACAAACGAGAAAGAATATTGAAGAATTTAAATTTGTAAATGCCCATAAGATTTTTAACATCACAAAAATGACTTCATTTGAAATTGTTGAGGTTGATCTAATATGGCAAAGTACCTGAATGCTTAGCTATCCTTTTCCATAAAAAGTATGCACAGGTGACACTGATGATGGTTCCTACTACTATAGTAATAATAATTCTGATAGTCACGTCTCCTTGGTTTTCTATATTAAGAATAAAACAAAGAAAGTCAAAATAAAATTCAATCCAAACCCAGAAAAAGAATAGTATTAAAGAATGAAATTTCAAGAGTTTTAAAAGAACAAACAAGATACCAAGATCTGAATTGGCTACTCGAATAAATAGATCGAGTCCTCCTTCTGAGAATTGTTGTATGTCAATCAGGTTTCCACTCCAAGACATCCAACCAATGTTAGAATCATATGAATATGCAGAACAAGAGCAATTTTCCAAGCACTGCCTTCTACATCTGTCTTCTGTATTAACATATGACAATTCTGCAAAATCTGGCACTTTTACTTTCTGCAATCCCACAAACCCATCTTCTTTTTCATTTCTCAATCTCTCACACTGCAGAACTGTTCTTCTAACACATCCACTTACCCAGTTTTCTGTATTCCATTCTTCCCTATTTCTTGGTTGAAACCCTCTCAAACAGTTACATATTGGTGAAGTATCAGAATTGCAACTTCCAAATGCTCCACATGTCCCATAAACATCACAACTTGAGCTGGGTGTGTTATCCAATACTTGCCACTCCTTCTTGGCTTCGACCCATGCCTCATCCAATACATTGCCTTCTGAATTCAGCACAGCTAAAACTCTCGAGTTATAGTCTTCTGCCATAGTGTGGGAATAATAAACAGTTCCATCCCTTTCAAATTCTACATTTCTGCCATTACCATACGTTGAATCCATCTTGGGTGACCCTGTAAAGGTTCTACCATTCCAAGGGCCGCTCCGCCAATATGGGTGAGTTCCATTCCATATGAACAGTTCAGGAATATTTAGTCGTTCAAGACTCGAATAGAAATAACCAATGGATGGATCAGATGGACTTTTCCACGTTGTATACTTCATTCTCTTACCACTTATTTTGTTGCTACTAATTCTCATCCCAGGCAAAAATGTATCTGAAGGATGATCGAAACTTTGCCATATCATGCTTCCTGCTTCTGAATTATTATGCAGGACAAGATTCCCAGAATCCAAAAGCTGGCAGGAACTACCAGCTGCAATATTTGAGACGTTTGATGACCAAATAGTTTGCTTTCGTCCATTCAACACCACAAGATTGCCATTCTCTGATATTGTAATGACCCCAGATGAATCCCTCAAAGGCTGGTTTCTGTTAGCAACCCATATGACTTTAGATTTTGTCATGTACCAGATTCCAACATAGCGGTTTGTGGAATTTGGAGGGTTGAAGAATCCCAAAGTGAATAAACTTCCCTTGGAGCTAATAGTTTGAGGGTCCTTGATGAAGTGAGATGATGTGATGGTGTTTGTACTTGTGCCTAATTCAAAACAGTAACTGCAAAATATGATGAGAACTGAGAAACAAGATTTTTTGCTAGAGAAACCCATTGCTTTGATGTTAGATCCTTGATGCCAATACGATGCCATTAAGGCTCTTCTTTCAAGTGTACTGCTTTCCTGAGAGTGAATGGACTTCAGCCTTATCGTTTAAGTTGGACAATTTAGATCACTTGTTTTTGTTTACACTTCATCCCGAAATCAGTGCATAATTTTCTTTGTATGGAATGGTCAAGTTCATTAGCACCACAAAGCTAAATTCGGATTTCTCTTTGTCATAGTTTTAAACTTCGAATACTGATTATTACTATAATAATAATAATAATTATTATTATTATTGGTTCATGTTTTGTTTCTTTTTATTCAAGATATATGAATAAACATTTAAGAGACCATGAAATTAGAAAAGGCCATACATTCAGGGACCATGTAATGTTGATTGATGACTTCACTAAATAAACAGAAGACCACAAGACTTGGACTATTTTAGTTTCATTTGACCAATGATCCACCAATAGTAGTTTTCTTTTTTAAAAAAAACATTAATTTTGGCTTGGATGAAGAATTTTACATCTTAAAATGTTGATTTCTTTATCATTATTTCAATTTTTTTAATGAAATAATTTCAACTTCAGAATATTTACAGGTAGTATGGGTAGTTATGCTTTTTATTCTAATTTGGCCAAGGTAAATCATATTATATTAATAAATAGGTCATTTGCTAATTATGCTTTTTAATCTTTTAATGAATGACCTTATATATGTGTAATTAAAAGTGAACAAAATAATATTTTTGTTGGTCCCATAATTTACTGTCTATAATGGAAAAATTGTGAAAGTGAGAGGGATCGATGTGTTCACATGATGTGAGAGCTGACGAGTTTCACACGGAAGAACAATGGAGTTTTTAATTATTGAGAGCAAAATTTCATCCTTGCGTAGTAAAGACTTCTGATTGAAAAGCCATTTGTGTGTCAAATGTCGATACTTAATATTACCTTCCAAACCCATTTGGTTTATTTTTTCTTATACTTACATAGAAAGTAATATGTAATATTAGTGGAAATTGTGAATATGGGTGTCAAATAAAGTCCCCCATTGTTTAGACTAATGAGAAGAAGCAATAAAATTTTTAGGTCAAAACCTCAAATCAGTCCCTTGTGTATGCGGTAACTTCAAATTGGTCCCTTCTTTCATTTATTTCACATTGGTCTTTCATTTAAGAGAGGAAATATTTCTTAACATTGTCCTCCGGATTTCAATTCTTTTTTTATTTTCATTAAAAGGATTAAATGATTGAATATTAGAGGCACAGAGGATGTAATTGTTTTCTAGCATATACATACATTATGATCCAAAATTATGTTAGATGAACAATTATCAAAAATACTATTAACTTGAACACTTTTTTTTTTTTGGCAAAACACCCTTTCGTGCCCTGATCTGTCCATATTCTATCATGCATTTTAGTGACATTTAGGGGCATTTTATATACATTTGGGAGCTAATTGCATGCCTTTATAACCTTTTATGATAGAATATGATGCTTTGAGGTTTAGTGCTTGTTAGGATTAATTTGTGCTAGATTTTGTGATTTTTATCGTGTTTAATTTTTTCATTTGTTTTATCACTCTAATCTTGAGGAATCACTTAATCTTTAATGTCTTTGGAAGGTTTAAATGAAGCCTTAGGCTTGGGAAACCTCAAAGAAGAGCCAAAAATGCAAGGAAAGGAGCCAAGGACCAATTCAGCAATGTTTTTAGCTACTCAGCAGAGTAGGCCGTTGGAAAGCCTCCACCTTCATAACGACAGACCAACGGCCTCCGACGCAGAAAATTTTAGATTTTAAAGCCCAAGCCCATTTCTCCAAGATCCAACCCGGCCCACCTCAGAATGATCCGAAATTTAACTGAAAATCAGAGTCTTTAGGGTTTCTTACCACATTAGCACACATTCTCCAACTTCCACCATCTTCCTCTCTCTTTTCTTTACCATTTTCATCACTTTGGAGCTTCTCTTGGTTGCAATGGCTGTGGTTGCTGGTTTTGGGCTTGGTGAAGCTTCTCTTTGCACCATGAGCAGCTGAGCTTCTTCACCCGGAGGAGCAATGAAGTCAAGCTTGAGCTAGGAGCACAATTTGAGGGAGTTTTCTCATGCTTTCTAGGGTTTTTATCTTAGTTTTTCTTTCTCCTTAGTTAGGATTATGAGCTTTGATGTAAACCTGGGTTATTTTGCTGAACTTGAGAGTTTGAATTAATTTTTCCATTCATACTTGCTGAACTTGAGAGTTTGAATTAACCCAATTATGACTTGTAGTGTGATAGCTTTGTAATTGGGTTAATTACTTTGTTGTTTGACTATTGGTTTATGCTTTAAATCATCAATGAGGATTTCATTTCTAGTTATGAATTTTATCTTGGTTGAGGTGTGTTCATGATTAGTGTGTTAATCCAAGTCACTTGGTTAGTGACTACCTTAGGATGATTAGTATGAGATGCTCCCAATTTATCTTTTGTTAGTTATGATGGCTTGATTGAGTTGCTCCAAAGGGTACTTTCTCCATTTGATTTTCACATCTCTTATCTTTAAGTTTCATTTTAGTCCTTATAAACAAAAACCACAAAAAGATTTATTGCTTTGTTTTAATCTTGTTTTAGTTAATTAGATAAACTTTCAAAGACATTTACATTGCTTTTACCTAGTTAGCAAGAGTTTAGCATTATTTTCCTTTAAACCATTCAAGAAAGTTCCTCAAGAGAAACGACCCGGATTGCGCCACTTTAGTGCATAAATTCGGTTATTTGGCCGCCTTACGACGAGCGAGGTCATGCCCCTAACGTTTGCAGTGATTTTCAGATATGCCCCTAACGTTTCATTTTGTTCAGGCGTGCCCTCAATGTGAAACTAACGTTTACTTGCCATGCATATAGTAAACTTGTTAATGCTTTGATTTTCTTATCCACTCCGGTTGATTTTTAAGATTGCACACAGTATTTTCCTATCCATCCACATCTAATTTATTTTTGGTGAAAGGTACATAATCTGAAGTTTTTTCTTTTTGTAAAATATTGAAAAATATGATATACGAGAATTAATTCATTATATATTAAGTTATTCCTATGATTATTTTATGATATTCTTAAAAATGTTGCATTATTGTGGTTGGTTTAACTTTAATAATCTTAGGAATATTCTGTACATTTTCAAATATGTCATTGCATTATTGTTTTATTATTTAACACAGATAAATAATTTATTTTAAAAACTTTTTATTTTTTGTCAAAGATAATATTCATTTCAAAAGAGAAAGGTACAAACAAAGCCTTACACAGAAGATATAACAAGGCTTAAACATATATAATAAATCCAAGCTTGCACTTCAGGAAGCAATTACATGAAGATTGACAAAAATTTAGAGGCAACAAACCCCTTAATCAACGAGTGAATCAGAAGATAAAAAACATGCTAAACAAGAAGAATACACTGAAAACAGAGAATGGAAGATTATTAGAGGCAGCACACCTCCATATAATTTAACTTTGTCTGTTGCACTTTGGACTTCTTGATACACTCATGAGTTCAATACTAATATATACATTTTCTCTTTTTCTTTCTCTTAATGAATTTGGTACTGCAACTATCTCCCTTGTAAGCTTGTAATACTAATACTGATAACATTATTAGAGACTATTTCATTTTGAGCAGGGGAAATAGAACTCAAGATGCTCTGCCACTGAATGAATGCAGGTTGCTTTGGAGGAGGAAGATTCTGTATTTCACTACTCAACATAGAAATCACAATACTCATATTGGGCCTCTCTCTAGCAAGCTCTTGTACACATAAAAGTCCTATGTGTATGCACCTCACAATATCCTTCTTCAGGCTGGGATCAAATATTTTAGGATTGATTAATGTTTCAATATTCTCTTCATTCCATAGTTTCCAAGCCTATAATAAAATGAAAAAGAAATAGTCATGAGTATAAGCATTAAAGGATTGAAGCTTAAACTTGCATCACCAACAAAGAATAGAAACTAGGTCAACAAAATGTAGAGACTTACAAATCCTAAAAGGCTAAGAGAATGCTTCTCGTCAAAAAAGCTAGAGATTTTTTGTCCACTAACAATCTCAAGTAGCAAAACTCCAAAGCTGAACACATCTGATTTCTCAGAAAATAGTCCTCCTATTACATATTCTGGTGACATATATCCGCTGTATTATCAAATAAAAAGAGTAAGTTCTCTCTGAACTCTTAGTATGTTGGTGTTATCTTAGAAGAGAATGAATACTTACTATGTGCCAACAATTCTTCTAGTGTTAGCTTGATCTTCCCTCTGTCCAAAAATTCGGGCCATACCAAAATCTGATATTTTTGGGGTCATATTCTCATCTAGTAAGATATTACTTGCTTTGAGGTCTCTATGTATAATTTTGAATCTAGAATCTCGGTGAAGATAAAGAATCCCTCGAGCTACTCCTTCAATAATGCTAAAGCACTTATGCCAATCTAGCCATTGATGCTCTGGTGGATCTACCCAAAATCAAGGAGAAAGGTTATATATATTTGATATGTTTGGAAACCAAAAATTATTAATTGGATATCACATAGGTAAAAAGAAGGAAGGATTCAAAGAACAAACCAAAAATATATGCATCCAAGCTTTTATTTGGCATGTACTCATATATCAGCATATTTTCTTCTTGTTCAATACAACAGCCTAGAAGTCTTACAAGATTGCGATGCTGAAGTTTTGAAATAACAACAACTTCATTCATAAATTCCTCTAACCCTTGTCCAGATACTCTTGAAAGCCTTTTCACTGCTATGTCCTGACCATCTTGTAGTTTACCCTTAAAGAAAATTATAAAGAAAGAACAATTATACACAATGGCTTTTGAATTTGATAATCATTGGTGAATAAATCTACCTTATAAACAGGCCCAAAACCTCCTTGCCCCAGTTTATTAGACAAGTGAAAGTTGTTTGTTGCTTTTGAAACCTTTTCGAAATCATATGCTAATAGCTCCTGGAGTTTAGATTTTGATAGTTCTCCCATAATGCTTTCACGTGTTTTTCTCTGCCTATGCTTCATCTCTGTCAATAAATTAACAATACAATGAATCAGTGGTTGAAAGGCATAGAAATGCTTCTCAGGATAATGTAATAACACAAAGCCCAAAACATTCTACACATATCAAAGTTGCATTTGTATATATACCTTCAAGTAGAAAGAATAGTGGAGATTTATATTGTTAATACCCACATCACAAAAATAAATGCATTTGAAATTATTGAGTTGATCTAATATGGCAAGGTACCTGAATGTTGAGCTATCCATTTCCATAAAAAGCATGCACAGGTGACACTAAAGATGATTCCTATTACTACCGAAATAATAATGATGACCGTCGCATGTCCTTGCTTTTCTATATTGAGAAAAAATGAAGAAAGTTAAAAGAAAATTTAATGGAAATCCAATTGAAGAATTAAATTTCAAGAGATCTAAAATCACAAATAATATACCAAGATCTGTATTGGCTACTCGAATAAATAGATTGAGTCCTCCATCTGGTAACTGTCGTATGTCAATCAGATTCCCACTCCAAGACATACAACCAATGTTAGAATCAAATGAATATGCTGTACAAGAGCAGTTTTCCAAGCACTGGCTCCTGCATCTGTCTTCTGTTACATATGACAATTCTGCAAAATCTGGAACTTTTACTTTCTGAAATGTCAAAAACCCATCTTCTTTTCCGTTAGCAGTCCCATTTCTCACTCTCTCACACTGCAGAGCTGTTCTTCTAACACAACCACTTATCCAGTTTTGTGTATTCCATTCTTCTCTATTTCTTGGTTCAAACCCTCTCAAACATTTACATATTGGAGAAGCATCTGAATTGCAACTTCCAAATGTCCCACATGTCCCATAAACCTCACAACTTGAATTGGGTGTTTTATACACTACTTGCCACTCCTTCTTGGTTTCGTCCCAAATCTTTTCCAATACATTGCCCTCTGAATTTATCATAGCTAAAACTCTCAAGTCAGAGTCGTCTGCCATACTGTTGGAATAATAAACAGTTCCATCCCTTTCAAATACTACATTTCTGCCATTACCATACGTTGAATTCATCTTTGGTGACCCTGTAAAGGTTCTTCCATTCCAAGGGCCACTCCGCCAATATGGGCGACTCTCATTCCATATGAACAATTCAGGAATATTTAGTCTTTCAAGACTCGCATAGAAATTCCCACTTGACGGATCAGATGGACTTTTCCAGGCTGTATACTTCATTCTCTGACCAGTTTTTTTGTTGCTACTAATTCTCATTCCAGGCAGGCACGTATCTGAAGGATGATCGAAACTTTGCCATATAATGCTTCCGGATTCTGAATTATTAAACAGGACAAGATTCCCAGAATCCAAAAGCTGGCAGGAAGTAGTATCACCTCCTATATTTGTAACATTTGATGACCAAATGATTTGCTTCTCTCCATTTAAAACCACAAGATTGCCATCCTCGGATATTGTAATCATCCCAGAAGAATCCCTCAATGGTTGGTTTCTGTTAGCTATCCATACCACTGTGGAATTTGTCATGTACCAGATTCCAACATAGCGGTTTGTAGAATTTGGAGGAGTGAAGAATCCCAAAGTGAACAAACTTCCATTGGTGCTAATAGTTTCAGGATCCTTGATGAATTGAGATGATGTAATGGTGTCTGTGCCATTGCCTAATTCAAAAGAGTAGCTGCAAAATATGATGATAACAGAGAAATAAGCTTTTCTGCTACAGAATCCCATTGCAATGTTGTAAGATTCTTGATGCCAATATGATGGATGCCTTGAAGGAGGCTAATTTTCCTCGAGACTTTTCATTAATTTGTACATTTTTTTTGGGTATGGAAGGGTCAAGTTTATTAAATTGATAAATGAAGAAATAATTGAGAGTCTGATTCAGAGTCCATCAAAAATGAAGATTCCATGCATTTTCTTTCGTGTTTTTTTTCCTGAAGATATGCATTCAGTTCTTCCATATAAAGTAACGACACTACAACACTTGGACTATTTTAGTTGCCAAATGTGACTGTTGACCTACTTTTCCGAATAAACAAGACAACTTGGACTATTAAAATGTCTCTTCTTCTACAAAAAAGAATGTTTAGTGTTAGCAGCTCTATTATACTTATTTTCAGACCAAATTATCTCATTTTATCAGTCACTAAATCCACTTAATTACCCTTTTTATTCTAGTTTTGTTGGCTGCTTCTTTCTCTAATTTTGTCTGATCTATGGGCATAGGACTAATCCCCTTTTTACTTGTCTATTTCAGTTTGCTATGGGCATAGAACTAATTCCCTCTTTTTACTGCAGTAACTTCTTAATCTGAATTTTCTTTTCTTTTAAGGACCAATTTGTTGCTGCCACTTGTGCACCCCTTTTCAAGTAAAATATCTGATTTATTTAGTGGAGAGCATGTGCAAGGGTTTCTTTTAGGAAATGGATGCATATAAAAGGGAAAGGATGAATTAAAGAAAGGGGGAGACGCACGTTTTGGAGGCTGAAGCAGAGAGCATTTCGTGGAGCTTCTTGAGGAGAAGACCCAGCCGCCATCTTCAATCCTATCTTCATCTCTACTAGTTTTTCTTCTTTTCCTTAGCTTTAATTTCATTTTAGTTATAGGCCTCTAATCTAGCTTGGTTGTATAAAGATTTGGAGAATATCATGTTTTGAGACTATATTTTGAGCTTAATGCAATCTTACTTTCTTTTGAGTTTTGATTCTCTCTCTGTTTTAATTTCTGATTATCTTGGATGGATGATATTAGAGGGCGCCCCTAATTGTGTTTCATTCTTGATTAATCTTGTCATCTAGGCTCAATTCTTTGTTTGATGTTTAGAAAAGTGACACATGCTTTGTTATTAGAATAGCTTCATTTCTATTTTCAAAAGTATGAGAAGGAATCTCTAGTTTAGCTACCACCACTGAGACCTAGTTAAATTAGGCTTAGTTTATCTCTTGCTTTAATTGTTCTTGAACTTGAGAGTCTGTTACTTAAGAGTTTGAGATAAATGAAGGTAGGTCGGTTCCAACTTCTGATTTTTGTGAGATATTGATGGAATCTGATTTTCTATCAAGCTAAGCAAACTCAAGGTTATAGATGTTTTGTCAATGATTAACATGAGGAACTCCATTTCAATATACAACCCGGCTAGATGTTTTTATTGTTGAATTTCCTTAAACCAATTTACTTCTCTTTACTTTAGTTTTTCACTTTTTAGAATCATAATTCACAACTCTCTTCCCTTTAAGTGTTATTTTTATTTTTAAACTTGAATTTTAGTCATTCTTCCTCGTTGGAATCGACCCTACTCACCGCTATATGCAAAATTAAAGAACTCAAAGTAGTAGGATTAATTTGTTGGTTTCGACCCCTGACATTTAGTATTATTTACCATTTTGCTTAATTTATGTGAAGTATTTTTGTATTTTCTATATATTCAAATTTTGAGAGTGATTTAGTATAGAACTTATAAACTTATAAAAGATTTTCTATATTCTTGTTATAAAGTTATTGAATAGATAGGTTATACATGAAAAAAAATCTACATGACTAATTAATCGTGATAAAAATAGAACGATAGAGACACTTTTCAAATAAGAGAAAGTATTTAAAAAAAAACTTATGATTTGAAATAACTTATTATAAAAACATAAGAAACCTTACATAAATGTTATCCTTAAATATATGAAAAACTGAACAAGGCTGTATAAAATCTCAATATTGCTTCAGATGAATACAATAGGGTTATTTATACAGCAAGTTACAATAATGAAAATATGAAACTAACTAAAACTAAATCTTCATTAACATAAATAAAATACTAGAACGGTTCTAATTAATCCAAGTTAGACAATCATTTTCATTGATTCTGAGTTCTGGCTAGTTCCTCACGTTTTTGCTTCTTTTATCATATAACATTGGAAACTATTCAACAATAAGTCAGTAACTAAATATTTATTACTTTTTCAAAGAGCTAGGAATTTGTACTTCATAGGATATATATGGTAACAGACTACAAAAGTACAAAGTCATAATAAAATTTTAAAGCTACTGAAACATTTGATTCATCTGAAAAATAAAACCTTTCTATTATAAATTTTGAAGACATATATCTGCTGAATTATGAATCAAAACAGTCAATTCTTAGAGCTCTCAATATGATACTAGTTAATAATTTGGTTCTTGAATTATTAAACACTTGGTTTTATATCAATTAACAAAAGTGACAATTTATATGTATTGCATTAATAAATAGGTAATTTCATTTGCTAATCATGTTTTATAAATACTTTAATGGATTACCTATATGTATCATGGAAAAATTGTAACTTTGAGAGGGACAAATGTTTTCCACAAGATTAGCTGACAACTTTCACACGGAAGAACATTTGGAAATCTTAACTATTGAGAGCCATGTGTTTTGAAAACCATTTGTTTTGTGTCAATTAATGTGTCAATGAGTCTTCCCAGTCTTCTTTTTTCGTTGTTAATGCTTTCACTTTCTAATCTACGTGGGTTGATTTTCAATACTTGCATACCAAATAGTATTTAATATTACCTTCTAATAAGCGTCATATAGATATATCAACAATAATTTTAGGCTAAAGTCTTACTTTGGTCCGTCAGGTTTGCTCGAAGCTCCGTTTTGATCCTTCAAGTTTTTAGCATGGGGGGAGAGAGATTAGTGTGGGGCCATGGATTGTTCGGAAGGCTAACAAATTAACAATGTCTGAAAGTCGCTGCTTTAGCGAGCAGGAAGCTTGGAGATGGAAGAAGAGGAAGGGACGACGAGAGAGAAAAAGCGAAATGAATCTGAAAAATGAAAAAGGGGAAATAGAAGGAAAAAGTACTAATTTTGTCCCAAGACTTTACACCAATTGTCAATTTTATCCCCAATATTTAACATTTTCGTCAATTTTATCCTTTGTTTTTACTTTAGCCAAATATTATTGACAGAATCTATGTGGTCAATGATATATATATAATGTAAAATTGATAGAAAAAGAAACTCAAATTCTAACTCAAATTTAAAAACAGGATGCATTCAATCGTTAATTTATTGAAAGAAATTAGTCAAAGGATAAAATTGACGAAGATGTGAAACATTGGGGAAGAAATTGACAGAAAAAAAAAGAATGGGAACAAAATTGACAATTGATATAAATTTTGGAGACGAAATTAATACTTATGCCGAAAATAAAAAGAAATTAAGAGTTTAAAAAAAACATTCTATGAGATGAAATTTATGTTGGGAATTGAATCTTTCTTTCTGGGCTTCTAGATCTGTATGTATTCTCACCGTGAGGGCGATGTTGAGGATCCCTTGAGGCCTTGGGGGCGACCCTGTAAGGAAAATAGAAGAATGATTTTCCATTATTGAAAGTAATGTACATGATTCCTATTTATACATGAAGTGATGACTAAAGGGAATTAGCTAAGATCAGACTAACTGAATAACTGATTTAACTAATTCATAATAAGACTCTTCTATACAACATACACTTACATCCCCCCTCAAACTAAAGGATGGGAAACAACTGATAGTTTGGAACGAAACATTGGAAACAAAGTACTAGAAATGGATTTTGTTAGGATGTCTGCAACTTGAGCTGAAGAAGGCAGATGCTGCACATGAATCTTCTTCTGTAGAACAAGCTCTCTTACAAAATACAAGTCTATTTCCATGTGCTTTGTTTTAGAGTGTAGGACCGGATTCGCAGCCAATAAAACAACACTTAAATTGTCACAGTGAACCAAAGGAATTGTAGGAAGTTGTATGTGTAACTCTTTTAGTAATCACTGAAGCCACAAAATTTGTCACAATAGTTGCCAAACTTCAAAATTCAGCCTCAGTACTAGACCTGGATATAGTAGGTTGCTTCTTAGACGACCAAGTGATGGGATTTTGACTGAGATAAACACAAAATCCTGATGTTAATTTTCTGTCATCAGCATCTGAGGCCCAGTCTGAATCACAAAATGCAACTAGAGCTAAAGAATTTGACTTCTTAAGCAGTAAGCCATAAGAAATAGTCCCAAAAAGATATCTTAATATACGTTTTACAGCCTTCCAATGATCAATCTTAGGACATTGCATAGATTGGCACACTTTGTTAACATAGAAGGTAATTTCTGGACGAGTGAGAGTGACACAGAGCACCCACAATTGATTTGTACAAAACTGGATCTTCAAAATCTGAATTACCAATTCTGCTCAACTTTTGACCAGCTACCATAGGAGTATGCATAGTTTTAGGATCCCCCATGTGTGCCTTTTGCAAAAGCTCTTTTATGTACTTAGTTTGGCTAAGATGTAAATCTCCGGCTTCAGTATACTTCACCTGAACTCCAAGGAAAAAATTAAGTGGACCAATATCCTTTAGTGGAAAATGCTTCGAATCTGGAGAACGACGAATTGGAGGTTGGATTTGCGAGTGGAGGGAGAGGGAGGGATGACGAGGTTGTTGAGGAGGATGGCGACGGTGCCGATGAGAACAAAGAAGAAGAGAGAGAGATGGAGGAGCGGGAAGAAGAAGAAGAAGTTGTGTTTTTGGACAAATTCTATTAAAATTTTAATTTATTTTTTTATGTTTTGATCCTATTATAAAAAGAAAAGTACCTTAATATAAAAAAAATAAAACTTTTAGGAGATGAAAGTCTATTTTTCCTTTTTTTAACGGAAAAAAGGGATGAAAAATGTTGAGAGACTAATGGTGGAATGTTTTAAATACTTGAGAGGCCAAAACAAAACAAAAAAAGATGAGGGACTAAAATAAGACTCTGGGCATGGCAAAACATTACAAAATCTAAAATTTTGTATATATCTTTTTTTTGTAAAAATACGAGGGGGTTATAAGAAGGGAGTGAACATCGTATTAAATGTAAGATTATTCAATATTTTAACTTTTCCTCTATATTCTTCTATATATTTGAACACTCTATATTCAAAATTACTTTAAAAGAGATGATATATACTAGTGAAATAATAACAAAATTTTCCAGTAAAGACAACAAGAGTAGAAAACTCAACCGACAAAAATAAAAGAAAGATAATTAAATCGAAATCAAAGTCAAAATAAACAGATGACAGTAACTATGTATTTTGCACTTTGGACTTCTTGATACACTCATGAGTACAATACTAATATATACATTTTCTCTTTTTCTTTCTCTTAATGAGTTTGGTACTGCAACTATCTCCCTTGTAAGCTTGTAATACTGACAACATTATTAGAGACTACTTCATTTTGAGCAGGGGAAAGAGAACTCAACATACTCTGCCACTGAGTGAATGCAGGTTGCTTTGGAAGAGGAAGATTCTGTATTTCACTGCTCAACATAGAAATCACAGTGCTCATATTGGGCCTCTCTATAGCAAGTTCTTGCACACACAGAAGTCCTATGTTTATGCAACTCACAAAATCCTTCTCTAGCCTTGGATCATATATTTTAGGATCCATTAATGCTACAATGTTCCCCTCATTCCATAGTTTCCATGCCTATATCACAATGATAAAGAAAAAGACATGAGAATAAGAATTGAAGGGACGTTGAAGCATAAACAGAAATTTGCAACAAGAAATGGAAAATTGAGAAATAAAATGTAGAAACTTACAAATCCTAAAAGGCTGAAAGAATGCTCATTGTTAAAAAAGCTAGAGTTTTTTCTTCCACAAACAATCTCTAACAACAAAACTCCAAAGCTGAACACATCTGATTTCTCAGAAAATAGCCCGTCCATTGCATACTCTGGTGACATATATCCACTGCATTGCATTTTTAAATATAAAAATAAGTTCTTTGAACTCTTAATATGTTATTGAAGTTTTCTGAGAGAATGAATACTTACTATGTTCCAACAATTCTTCTAGTATTTGCTTGATCTTCACTTTGTCCAAAAATGCGTGCCATACCAAAATCTGAGATTTTGGGAATCATATTCTCATCTAGCAAGATATTACTTGCTTTGAGGTCTCTATGGATTATTTTTAATCTAGAATCTCTATGAAGATAAAGAATTCCTCGAGCTACTCCTTCAATAATACTAAAGCGTTTGTGCCAATCTAGCCATTGATGCTCCGGTGGATCTACCCAAAACCAAGGAGAACAGTTATATTATTTGATGTGTTTTAAAACCTAAAGTTATCAATTGGATATCAAACAGATAAAAAGAAGAATGGATCCAAAGAGCCAACCAAAAATATATGCATCCAAGCTTTTATTTGGCATGTACTCATATATCAGCATCTTTTCTTCTGGTTCAATACAACAGCCTATAAGTCTTACAAGATTGCGATGCTGAAGTTTTGAAATAACAATAACCTCATTCATAAATTCCTCTAGCCCTTGTCCAGATACTCTCGACAGCCTTTTCACTGCTATGTCCTGACCATCTTGTAGTTTACCCTTAAATAAAGTAATAAAAAAACAATTATACACAAGGGCTTTTGAATTTGATAAGCTTTGGAGAATAAGTATACCTTGTAAACTGGCCCAAAACCTCCTTGCCCCAGTTCATTAGAAAAGTGAAAGTTGTTTTTGCTTTTGCAACCTTTTCAAAGTCATATGCTAATAGCTCTTGGAGTTTAGCTTTTGATAGTTCACCCATAATGCTTTCACGAGTTTTTCTCTGCATATGCTTCATCTCTGTCAATAAATTAACAATTCAATGAATCAGTTTGAAAGTCATGGAAATGACTTCAAGTAGAACAATTAATAGTGGAGATTTAAATTGGTAAGAGCCATATCATTTATAACATCACAAAAATGAATGCACTTGAAATTATTGAATTGATCTAATAAGGCAATGTACCTGAATGTTTATCTATTCGTTTCCATAAAAAGCATGCACAGGTGACACTGATTATTGTTCCTATTACTATCGACGTAATGAGGATGACAGTGGTGTGTCCTTGCTTTTCTATATTAAGAATGAAACGAAGAAAGTCAAGAGAAAATTCAATCCAAAGCCAAAAATAGGATTATATTAAAGAAAGAAATTTGAAGAGTTTTAAAGCACAAATAAGATACCAGGATCTGAATTGGCTACTCGAATAAATAGATTTAGTCCTCCTTGTGATAACTGTTGTATGTCAATCAGATTGCCACTCCAAGACATACAACCAATACCAGAATCATATGAATATGCAGAACAAGAGCAATTTTCCAAGCACTGGCTTCTACATCCGTCTTCCGTGAAATATGACAATTCTGCAAAATCTGGAACTTTTACTTTCTGCAATGTCAAAAACCCATCTTCTTTTCCATTTGCTGTCCCATTTCTCACACTCTCACACTGCAGAGCCGTGCTTCTAACACAACCACTTATCCAGTTTTGCCTATTCCATTCTTCTCTATTTCTTGGTTCAAACCCTCTTAAACAGTTACATATTGGTGAAGTGTCTGAATTACAACTTCCAAATGCTCCACATACCCCATAAACATCACAACTTGAATTGGGTGTCTGTAGAATACTTGCCAGTCCTTCTTGACTTCGTCCCATTTCAGAATCAATCCATTGCCTTCTGGACTCATCCTAGCAAAACGTCTTAAGGCATTGCCCTCTGTCACAGTATTTTGATAATAAACAGTTCCATCACTTTCAACAACTATATTTCTGGTACTATTCGATGAAGCCAACCAAGGTATCCCGGTAAAGAATCTGCCATTCCAAGGGCCACTCCGCCAATGTGGGCGAGTTCCGTTCCATATGAACAATTCAGGAATATTTAGACGGTCAAGACTGACATAGAAATTCCCATTGGACGGATCAGATGGACTTTTCCATGATATGTACTTCATTCTCTCACCTGTTCTTTTGTTGCCAGAAATTTTCATACCGTCATAAAATGTATCCGAAGGATGGTCAAAACTTTGCCATATGATAGAACCTGCAGCTGAATTTTCAAGCAACACAAGATTCCCAGAATCCAAAAGCTGGCAAGTTGTATTAGCTGCTATATTTGAGACATTTGATGACCAAATGATTTGCTTCTGTCCATTCAACACCACAAGATTGCCATCCTCTGATATTGTAATGACCCCGGAAGAATCCCTCAATGGCTGGTTTCTGTTAGCCACCCATATGACAGTAGATTTTGTCTTGTACCAGATTCCAACATAGCTGTTTGTAGAATTTGGAGGATTGAAGAATCCCAAAGTGAACAAACTTCCATTGGAGCTAACAGTTTCAGGATCCTTGATGAACTGAAATGATGTGATGGTGTCTTTGGCATTGCCTAATTCAAAAGAGTAGCTGAAAAATATGATGATAACTGAGAAATAAGCTTTTCTGCTACAGAGTCCCATTGCAGTGTTGTAAAATTCTTGGTGCCAATATGATGGATACCTTGAAGGAGGCTAATTTTCCTCGAGACTTTTCTCATACATTTGTACCTTTTTTTTTTTTTGTAGGGACGGGCCAAGTTTATTAATTTTGATAAATGGAGAAATAATTGAGAGGCTGACTAGGAGTCCATCGAAAATGAAGATTCCATGCATTTTCTGGTTTTTTTTTTTTTTTTTTTTTTTTTTTTTTTTTTTTTTTTTTTTTTTTTTTTTTTTTTTTTTTTTTTTTTTTTTTTTTTTTTTTTTTTTTTTTTTTTTTTTTTTTTTTTTTTTTTTTTTTTTTTTTTTTTTTTTTTTTTTTTTTTTTTTTTTTTTTTTTTTTTTTTTTTTTTTTTTTTTTTTTTTTTTTTTTTTTTTTTTTTTTTTTTTTTTTTTTTTTTTTTTTTTTTTTTTTTTTTTTTTTTTTTTTTTTTTTTTTTTTTTTTTTTTTTTTTTTTTTTTTTTTTTTTTTTTTTTTTTTTTTTTTTTTTTTTTTTTTTTTTTTTTTTTTTTTTTTTTTTTTTTTTTTTTTTTTTTTTTTTTTTTTTTTTTTTTTTTTTTTTTTTTTTTTTTTTTTTTTTTTTTTTTTTTTTTTTTTTTTTTTTTTTTTTTTTTTTTTTTTTTTTTTTTTTTTTTTTTTTTTTTTTTTTTTTTTTTTTTTTTTTTTTTTTTTTTTTTTTTTTTTTTTTTTTTTTTTTTTTTTTTTTTTTTTTTTTTTTTTTTTTTTTTTTTTTTTTTTTTTTTTTTTTTTTTTTTTTTTTTTTTTTTTTTTTTTTTTTTTTTTTTTTTTTTTTTTTTTTTTTTTTTTTTTTTTTTTTTTTTTTTTTTTTTTTTTTTTTTTTTTTTTTTTTTTTTTTTTTTTTTTTTTTTTTTTTTTTTTTTTTTTTTTTTTTTTTTTTTTTTTTTTTTTTTTTTTTTTTTTTTTTTTTTTTTTTTTTTTTTTTTTTTTTTTTTTTTTTTTTTTTTTTTTTTTTTTTTTTTTTTTTTTTTTTTTTTTTTTTTTTTTTTTTTTTTTTTTTTTTTTTTTTTTTTTTTTTTTTTTTTTTTTTTTTTTTTTTTTTTTTTTTTTTTTTTTTATGCCTGAAGATTCCATGCATTCAGTTCTTCCATTTAAAGTAACAACAGTACAACACTTGGACTATTTTAGTTGCCATACATGACTGTTGACCTTCTACTTTTCCAAATAAACAAGAAGACTTGGATTATTAAAATGTCTCTTTCTTTACAAAAGAAAAGGAAGAAAAGTTTAGTATTCTTTATACCTCTAATTTTTGCTTAATTTATATGAAGTCTTTTTGTACTTTCTTTATATCCAAATTTTGAGAGTGATTTAGTATAGAACTTATAAACTTATAATAAATTTTTTATATTCTCGTTATAAAGTTATTGAATAGATAGATTATAAGTTAAAAACAAATCTACATAACCAATTAATCACGATAAAAATAGAACAATAAAAAGGAGTTACACATAAGAGAAAGTATTTAAGAAAAAAATTACTTATGAATTGAAAAAACTTATAATAAAAATGTAAAAAAACCTTAGATAATTTTTTCCCTTAAATATATGAAAAACTAAATAAGGATGCGAAAATACTGTATAAACTCTCATTATTGCATTAGAATTCAAGATCCATGCCAACACCATGGCATCTTCCTTTGTCCACTTCTTCAAGCCTTCAACATCAGTTGGTGGCTCCAAGGTCCCATCAATGAAACCCAATTTCTCTTTGTCCACTTCTTTTGCCATATAACATTGGAAACTATTCAACAATAAGTCAGTAACTAAATATATATTACTTTTTCAAAGAGCTAGGAACTTGTACTTCATAGGATATATTATGGTAACAGATCAGACTACAAAAGTACAAATTCGTAATAAAATTTTAAAGCTGAAGCATTTGATTTTTCTGAAAATAACCTTTCTATTATATATAATATGAGAAGAGATGATACCAGTGAAATAATAATAAAATTTTCCAGTACACAAGACAACAAGAGTAGAAAACTCAACCAACAAAAATTAAAGAAAAAAAATTAAATCGAAATCAAAGTCAAAATAAAATGAGAGAGTAACTTTGTCTGTTGCACTTTGGACACTCATGAGTATAATTCTAATATATACATTTTCTCTTTTTCTTTCTCTACATGAATTTGGTACTGCAACTATCTCCCTTGTAAGCGTGTAATACTAACAACATTATTAGAGATTACTTCATTTTCAGCAGGGGAAATAGAACTCAATATGCTCTGCCACTGGATGAATGCAGGTTGCTTTGGAAGAGGAAGATTCTGTATTTCACTGCTCAACATGGAAATCACAGTGCTCATACTGGGTCTTTCTCTGGATACCTCTTGCACACACAAAAGTCCTATGTGTATGCACCTCACTACATCCTTCTCTAGCCTTGGATCATATATTTTGGGATCTATTAATGCTACAATATTCCCCTCATTCCATAGTTTCCATGCCTACATTGCAATGATAAATAAAAAGACATGAGAATAAGCATTTAAGGGACGTTGAAGCTTAAACAAGCATTTGCAACAATAAATGGAAATTTGAGAAATAAAATATAGACACTTACAAATCCTAAAAGGCTAAAAGAATGCTCATTGTTAAAAGAGCTAGAGTTTCTTCTTCCACAAACAATCTCTAACAACAAAACTCCAAAGCTGAACACATCCGATTTCTCAGAAAATAGCCCTTCCATTGCATACTCTGGTGACATATATCCACTGCATCGCATTATTAAATATAAAGATAAGCTCATTAACCTCCTAGTATGTTATTGTAGTTTTGTAAGAGAATGAATACTTACTATGTTCCAACAATTCTTCTAGTGCTAGCTTGATCTTCACTTTGTCCAAAAATGCGTGCCATACCAAAATCTGAGATTTTTGGAGTCATATTTTCATCTAGCAAGATATTACTTAATTTGAGGTCTCTATGGATGATTTTTAATCTAGAATCTCTATGAAGATAAAGAATTCCTCGAGCTACTCCTTCAATAATGCTAAAGCGTTTGTGCCAATCTAGCCATTGATGCTCTGGTGGGTCTGCCCAAAACCAAGGAGAAGTTTCATATTTGATGTGTTTTAGAACATAAAATTATCAATTGGATATCACACAGATAAAAAGAAGAAAGGATCCAAAGAACCAACCGAAAATATATGCATCCAAGCTTTTATTCGACATGTACTCATATATCAACATCTTTTCTTCTTGTTCAATACAACAGCCTAGAAGTCTTACAAGATTGCGGTGCTGAAGTTTTGAAATAACAATAACCTCATTCATAAATTCCTCTAGCCCTTGTCCAGATACTCTCGAAAGTCTTTTCACTGCTATGTCCTGACCATCTTGTAGTTTACCCTTAAATAAAGTAATAAAAAAAAAACAATTATGCCAATGGCGTTTGAATTTGACAAGCTTTGGAGAATAAATATACCTTATAAACTGGCCCAAAACCTCCTTGCCCCAGTTTATTAGAAAAGTGAAAGTTGTTTGTTGCTTTTGCAACCTTTTCAAAATCATATGCTAATAGCTCTTGGAGTTTGGCTTTTGATAGTTCACCCATGATGCTGTCACGTGTTTTTCTCAACATATGCTTCACCTCTGTCAATAGATTAATGACACAATAAATCAGTGATTGAAAGGTTAGTGGAATACTCCTCAGGATAATGTAATAACACAAAGCACCAAACATTCTACACGTACTAACGTTGCATTTGTTCGTTCCTTCAAGTACAAACGAGAAAGAATATTGAAGAATTTAAATTTGTAAATGCCCATAAGATTTTTAACATCACAAAAATGACTTCATTTGAAATTGTTGAGGTTGATCTAATATGGCAAAGTACCTGAATGCTTAGCTATCCTTTTCCATAAAAAGTATGCACAGGTGACACTGATGATGGTTCCTACTACTATAGTAATAATAATTCTGATAGTCACGTCTCCTTGGTTTTCTATATTAAGAATAAAACAAAGAAAGTCAAAATAAAATTCAATCCAAACCCAGAAAAAGAATAGTATTAAAGAATGAAATTTCAAGAGTTTTAAAAGAACAAACAAGATACCAAGATCTGAATTGGCTACTCGAATAAATAGATCGAGTCCTCCTTCTGAGAATTGTTGTATGTCAATCAGGTTTCCACTCCAAGACATCCAACCAATGTTAGAATCATATGAATATGCAGAACAAGAGCAATTTTCCAAGCACTGCCTTCTACATCTGTCTTCTGTATTAACATATGACAATTCTGCAAAATCTGGCACTTTTACTTTCTGCAATCCCACAAACCCATCTTCTTTTTCATTTCTCAATCTCTCACACTGCAGAACTGTTCTTCTAACACATCCACTTACCCAGTTTTCTGTATTCCATTCTTCCCTATTTCTTGGTTGAAACCCTCTCAAACAGTTACATATTGGTGAAGTATCAGAATTGCAACTTCCAAATGCTCCACATGTCCCATAAACATCACAACTTGAGCTGGGTGTGTTATCCAATACTTGCCACTCCTTCTTGGCTTCGACCCATGCCTCATCCAATACATTGCCTTCTGAATTCAGCACAGCTAAAACTCTCGAGTTATAGTCTTCTGCCATAGTGTGGGAATAATAAACAGTTCCATCCCTTTCAAATTCTACATTTCTGCCATTACCATACGTTGAATCCATCTTGGGTGACCCTGTAAAGGTTCTACCATTCCAAGGGCCGCTCCGCCAATATGGGTGAGTTCCATTCCATATGAACAGTTCAGGAATATTTAGTCGTTCAAGACTCGAATAGAAATAACCAATGGATGGATCAGATGGACTTTTCCACGTTGTATACTTCATTCTCTTACCACTTATTTTGTTGCTACTAATTCTCATCCCAGGCAAAAATGTATCTGAAGGATGATCGAAACTTTGCCATATCATGCTTCCTGCTTCTGAATTATTATGCAGGACAAGATTCCCAGAATCCAAAAGCTGGCAGGAACTACCAGCTGCAATATTTGAGACGTTTGATGACCAAATAGTTTGCTTTCGTCCATTCAACACCACAAGATTGCCATTCTCTGATATTGTAATGACCCCAGATGAATCCCTCAAAGGCTGGTTTCTGTTAGCAACCCATATGACTTTAGATTTTGTCATGTACCAGATTCCAACATAGCGGTTTGTGGAATTTGGAGGGTTGAAGAATCCCAAAGTGAATAAACTTCCCTTGGAGCTAATAGTTTGAGGGTCCTTGATGAAGTGAGATGATGTGATGGTGTTTGTACTTGTGCCTAATTCAAAACAGTAACTGCAAAATATGATGAGAACTGAGAAACAAGATTTTTTGCTAGAGAAACCCATTGCTTTGATGTTAGATCCTTGATGCCAATACGATGCCATTAAGGCTCTTCTTTCAAGTGTACTGCTTTCCTGAGAGTGAATGGACTTCAGCCTTATCGTTTAAGTTGGACAATTTAGATCACTTGTTTTTGTTTACACTTCATCCCGAAATCAGTGCATAATTTTCTTTGTATGGAATGGTCAAGTTCATTAGCACCACAAAGCTAAATTCGGATTTCTCTTTGTCATAGTTTTAAACTTCGAATACTGATTATTACTATAATAATAATAATAATTATTATTATTATTGGTTCATGTTTTGTTTCTTTTTATTCAAGATATATGAATAAACATTTAAGAGACCATGAAATTAGAAAAGGCCATACATTCAGGGACCATGTAATGTTGATTGATGACTTCACTAAATAAACAGAAGACCACAAGACTTGGACTATTTTAGTTTCATTTGACCAATGATCCACCAATAGTAGTTTTCTTTTTTAAAAAAAACATTAATTTTGGCTTGGATGAAGAATTTTACATCTTAAAATGTTGATTTCTTTATCATTATTTCAATTTTTTTAATGAAATAATTTCAACTTCAGAATATTTACAGGTAGTATGGGTAGTTATGCTTTTTATTCTAATTTGGCCAAGGTAAATCATATTATATTAATAAATAGGTCATTTGCTAATTATGCTTTTTAATCTTTTAATGAATGACCTTATATATGTGTAATTAAAAGTGAACAAAATAATATTTTTGTTGGTCCCATAATTTACTGTCTATAATGGAAAAATTGTGAAAGTGAGAGGGATCGATGTGTTCACATGATGTGAGAGCTGACGAGTTTCACACGGAAGAACAATGGAGTTTTTAATTATTGAGAGCAAAATTTCATCCTTGCGTAGTAAAGACTTCTGATTGAAAAGCCATTTGTGTGTCAAATGTCGATACTTAATATTACCTTCCAAACCCATTTGGTTTATTTTTTCTTATACTTACATAGAAAGTAATATGTAATATTAGTGGAAATTGTGAATATGGGTGTCAAATAAAGTCCCCCATTGTTTAGACTAATGAGAAGAAGCAATAAAATTTTTAGGTCAAAACCTCAAATCAGTCCCTTGTGTATGCGGTAACTTCAAATTGGTCCCTTCTTTCATTTATTTCACATTGGTCTTTCATTTAAGAGAGGAAATATTTCTTAACATTGTCCTCCGGATTTCAATTCTTTTTTTATTTTCATTAAAAGGATTAAATGATTGAATATTAGAGGCACAGAGGATGTAATTGTTTTCTAGCATATACATACATTATGATCCAAAATTATGTTAGATGAACAATTATCAAAAATACTATTAACTTGAACACTTTTTTTTTTTTGGCAAAACACCCTTTCGTGCCCTGATCTGTCCATATTCTATCATGCATTTTAGTGACATTTAGGGGCATTTTATATACATTTGGGAGCTAATTGCATGCCTTTATAACCTTTTATGATAGAATATGATGCTTTGAGGTTTAGTGCTTGTTAGGATTAATTTGTGCTAGATTTTGTGATTTTTATCGTGTTTAATTTTTTCATTTGTTTTATCACTCTAATCTTGAGGAATCACTTAATCTTTAATGTCTTTGGAAGGTTTAAATGAAGCCTTAGGCTTGGGAAACCTCAAAGAAGAGCCAAAAATGCAAGGAAAGGAGCCAAGGACCAATTCAGCAATGTTTTTAGCTACTCAGCAGAGTAGGCCGTTGGAAAGCCTCCACCTTCATAACGACAGACCAACGGCCTCCGACGCAGAAAATTTTAGATTTTAAAGCCCAAGCCCATTTCTCCAAGATCCAACCCGGCCCACCTCAGAATGATCCGAAATTTAACTGAAAATCAGAGTCTTTAGGGTTTCTTACCACATTAGCACACATTCTCCAACTTCCACCATCTTCCTCTCTCTTTTCTTTACCATTTTCATCACTTTGGAGCTTCTCTTGGTTGCAATGGCTGTGGTTGCTGGTTTTGGGCTTGGTGAAGCTTCTCTTTGCACCATGAGCAGCTGAGCTTCTTCACCCGGAGGAGCAATGAAGTCAAGCTTGAGCTAGGAGCACAATTTGAGGGAGTTTTCTCATGCTTTCTAGGGTTTTTATCTTAGTTTTTCTTTCTCCTTAGTTAGGATTATGAGCTTTGATGTAAACCTTGGTTATTTTGCTGAACTTGAGAGTTTGAATTAATTTTTCCATTCATACTTGCTGAACTTGAGAGTTTGAATTAACCCAATTATGACTTGTAGTGTGATAGCTTTGTAATTGGGTTAATTACTTTGTTGTTTGACTCTTGGTTTATGCTTTAAATCATCAATGCAATGAGGATTTCATTTCTAGTTATGAATTTTATCTTGGTTGAGGTGTGTTCATGATTAGTGTGTTAATCCAAGTCACTTGGTTAGTGACTACCTTAGGATGATTAGTATGAGATGCTCCCAATTTATCTTTTGTTAGTTATGATGGCTTGATTGAGTTGCTCCAAAGGGTACTTTCTCCATTTGATTTTCACATCTCTTATCTTTAAGTTTCATTTTAGTCCTTATAAACAAAAACCACAAAAAGATTTATTGCTTTGTTTTAATCTTGTTTTAGTTAATTAGATAAACTTTCAAAGACATTTACATTGCTTTTACCTAGTTAGCAAGAGTTTAGCATTATTTTCCTTTAAACCATTCAAGAAAGTTCCTCAAGAGAAACGACCCGGATTGCGCCACTTTAGTGCATAAATTCGGTTATTTGGCCGCCTTACGACGAGCGAGGTCATGCCCCTAACGTTTGCAGTGATTTTCAGATATGCCCCTAACGTTTCATTTTGTTCAGGCGTGCCCTCAATGTGAAACTAACGTTTACTTGCCATGCATATAGTAAACTTGTTAATGCTTTGATTTTCTTATCCACTCCGGTTGATTTTTAAGATTGCACACAGTATTTTCCTATCCATCCACATCTAATTTATTTTTGGTGAAAGGTACATAATCTGAAGTTTTTTCTTTTTGTAAAATATTGAAAAATATGATATACGAGAATTAATTCATTATATATTAAGTTATTCCTATGATTATTTTATGATATTCTTAAAAATGTTGCATTATTGTGGTTGGTTTAACTTTAATAATCTTAGGAATATTCTGTACATTTTCAAATATGTCATTGCATTATTGTTTTATTATTTAACAGATAAATAATTTATTTTAAAAACTTAAAAACTTCTTATTTTTTGTCAAAGATAATATTCATTTCATAAGAGAAAGGTACAAACAAAGCCTTACACAGAAGATATAACAAGGCTTAAACATATATAATAAATCCAAGCTTGCACTTCAGGAAGCAATTACATGAAGATTGACAAAAATTTAGAGGCAACAAACCCCTTAATCAACGAGTGAATCAGAAGATAAAAAACATGCTAAACAAGAAGAATACACTGAAAACAGAGAATGGAAGATTATTAGAGGCAGCACACCTCCATATAATTTAACTTTGTCTGTTGCACTTTGGACTTCTTGATACACTCATGAGTTCAATACTAATATATACATTTTCTCTTTTTCTTTCTCTTAATGAGTTTGGTACTGCAACTATCTCCCTTGTAAGCTTGTAATACTAACAACATTATTAGAGATTACTTCATTTTCAGAGGGAGAAACAGAACTCAATATGCTCTGCCACTGGATGAATGCAGGTTGCTTTGGAAGGGGAAGATTCTGTATTTCACTACTCAACATAGAAACCACAGTACTCATATTGGGGCTCTCTATCGCAAGTTCTTGCACACACAGAAGTCCTATGTGTATGCACCTCACAATGGACGGATTAGATGGATTTTTCCATGATATGTACTTTATTCTCTCACCTGTTCTTTTGTTGGCAGAAAATTTCATACCGGGCAAGAATGTATCCGAAGGATGGTCAAAACTTTGCCATATGATAGACCTGCAGCTGAATTATCAAGCAACACAAGATTCCCAGAATCTAAAAGCTGGCAAGTTGGATTAGCTGTGATTTTTGACACATTTGATGACCGAATGATCTGCTTCTGTCCATTCAGCACAACAAGATTGCCATCCTCTGATATTGTAATGACCCCAGATGATTCCCTCAATGGCTGGTTTCTGTTAGCCACCCATACAACAGCAGACTTTGCCCTGTACCAAATTCCAACATATCGGTTTGTAGAATTTGGAGGGTTGAAGAATCCCAAAGTGAACAAACTTCCATTGGAGCTAATAGTTTCAGGATCCTTGATGAAGAACTGAGATGATGTGATGGTGTTTTTGGCTGTACCTAATTCAAAAGAGTAGCTCCAGAGTATGATGAAAGCAGAGAAGCAGGCTTTTGTGCAAGAGATAAATCCCATTGCTCTGAGATGTAAAATGGTTGATGCCAATGCAATGAATGTTTGTGCCTTTTCTATTGGTATTTAATGTCAGTCAATGGTCTTCTGCCTTACATCTACGTTGGCCATCCAAGTATTTTTAATTATATCTTTATGTCTGTCTGTTATGTATAAATAGGTACTCATACTATACTGTGGGCATTCTAGAAAGAAATGTGGTATAGTTCTTATACAGATAATTATTTTTGCGTGTTTACTTTTATCATATTAATCAAAATGATTGTTCTTTCAAGATAAATGAAGAAAGAAAAAAGAGGCCATGAAGTATGAAAAGGGCAAAAGGCCATATACTCAACCGTGCCATATGATGTTGATGGCTTCACTAAATAGACTGAAGAGAGGACTTGAGCTAGTTTGGTTGGTATATGACCATGCATTGATCCAATGACAACAATCAATGTTTTGAATTTGGTCCCCACAGTTTGATTTTTTTTTTTTAAATCAAAACTTGGAAAAATGAATTATTTAGTCCCTATAGTTTATTTGAATTTTGAATTTGGTCCCTACAGTTTGATTTTTTACCCTATTGACCCTTACTATTATAATTATATTAAAATATTTAAATCATGCTTAGGTGTAATTATGAGTTGGATTTTAATCTTTTACATATTCTCATTTTTACATAATTTAAAACTCGACTTCAGTCTGCTCACTTTACTACTACATTTTTTTCATTACCCAATAATATGATATGACCGTAAAGGCAAAATTTCTCTTGTGAACTTAAAAGTCTCCTTAAAAATCAAATGCAAATCACAAGTGGTCGTCTCTCTCTCTTCGAATTAATTGCTAATTAAATTTTGTAATGAGAGAGTCAGAGAGATGTATAGATGATGCACCTTATAGTCTGCGGCGTAGATGAGATCATGAGAAGCAAAGAAGTTTGTTGCACTTAGGACTGACACATTTTCTCAATCTTTCGTATGTTGTGTTGTGTTTGTTGCACATAGGACTAACACATTATTCTTTTAAACACATATATAGCAAAGTTTAAAGTAATTAAATTATCTCGGAAAATTAATTTATTCACTTAAATCATTTCATCGAAAGGCATATATAGCAACTCTATCTTCCTTGTAGGTTTGTTATACTCAACCTATTATAAGAGAACACTTCCTTTTCTATTGGGGAAATAGAACTTGACAAACTCTGCCACTGGATGAATGCAGGTTGCTTTGGATGAGGAAGATTCTGTATTTCACTACTCAACATAGAAATTACAGTGCTCATACTGGGCCTCTCTCCAGCAAGCTCCTGCACACACAAAAGTCCTATGTGTATGCACCTCAAAATATCCTTCTTTAAGCTTGGATCAAATATTTTAGGATTGATTAATGTTTCAATATTCTGTTCATTCCATAGTTTCCAAGCCTATAATAAAATGAAAAGGAAATAGTCATGAGTATAATCATTAAGGATTGAAGCTTAAAAGTTGCATTAGCAACAAATAGTTGAAACTAGGTCACAATAAATGTAGAGACTTACAAATCCAAAAAGGGTAAGAGAATGCTCATCGTCAAAAAAGCTAGAGATTTTTCTTCCACTGACAATCTCAAGCAGTAAAACACCAAAGCTGAACACATCCGATTTCTCAGAAAATAGTCCTCCTATTACATATTCCGGTGACATATATCCGCTGCATTATTAAATAAAAAAAAACAAATTATTTGAGCTCATAGTATGTTAGAGTCATCTTATAAGAGAATGAATACTTACTATGTGCCGACAATTCTTCTAGTGCTAGCTTGATCTTCCCTTTTTTCAAAAATTCGGGCCATACCAAAATCTGAGATTTTTGGAACCAAATTCTCATCTAGCAAGATATTACTTGCTTTAAGATCTCTATGTATAATTTTTAATCGAGAATCTCTGTGAAGATAAAGGATCCCTCTAGCTACTCCTTCAACTATGTCAAAGCATTTCTGCCAATCTAGGCGTTGATGCTCTGGTGGATCTACACAACCAAGAGGAAATGTTATATTTGTTTTGAACAAAACACAACTAGTTTCCAATTTCAATAGGTTTCTGATTAAGTGTTTTTCTTTTTTCATTTGGAGGATATATATTGGATGGTAAGAAACCTAAATTTGTCAATTGGAGATATATGACAGAGGTAGAGAAAAGAAAGGATGGAAAAAAAACCAACCAAAAATATATGCATCCAAACTTTTATTTGGCAGGTACTCATAGATCAACATCTTTTCTTCTTGTTCAATACAACAGCCTAGCAATCTTACAAGATTGCGGTGTTGAAGCTTTGAAATAACTATAACCTCATTCATAAATTCCTCTTGTCCTTGTCCAGATACTCTTGAAAGTCTCTTAACTGCTATGTCTTGACCATCTTGTAGTTTTCCCTAAATTAAAACACAAAGAAACAACAATTAAACTTAATGGATTTGATTAAGAATTATTGAGTTTCCATGAATAAATATACCTTATAAACAGTGCCAAAACCCCCTTGCCCAAGTTTATTAGACAAGTGAAACTTGTTTGTTGCTTTTGCAACCTTTTCAAAATCATATGCCAATAGCTCCTGTAGTTTGGCTTTTGATAGTTCACCCATTATGCTGTCACTTGTATTTCTCTGTTTCTGCTTCACCTCTGTTAATTAGCAATGCATTGCTTCCGTGATTGAAAAGTTTTGAGTCCATAAAATTTATAATATAATAAAGACTGTATTTGAAAGTTTTGAGTTCTAAAACGACAAGTGACCTGAGTGCTTGGCTATCCATTTCCATAAAAAGTATGCACATGTGACAATGATGATGCTTCCTATCACAATAGGAATAACAATGACGAGAGTAACATCTCCGTTTTTTTCTATAATGAGTAAAAATAAAGAAAGTAAAATGAGATTTCAATACAAACCCAGAACTATGATTATTTCAAAGAAGAAAATTTCAAGTGTTCTAAAACCACATACCAAGATCCGGATAGGCTACTCGAAGAAATAGATTGAGTCCTCCTTCTGAGAACTGTTGTATGTCTGTCAAATTTCCACTCCAAGACATGCAGCCAATGTCAGAATCATATGAATATGCTGTACAAGAGCAGTTTTCCAAGCATTGGCTTCTGCAATTGTCTTCTGAAAAAGTTGATAAAGCTGCAAAATCTGGAACTTTAACATTCTGCAATTTCCAAAACCCATCTTCTTTTCCATTAGCAGTACCATTCCCTAGTACTCTCTCACATTGCAGTGCCGTTCTTCTAACACAACCACTTATCCAGTTTTGTGTATTCCATTCTTCTCTATTTCTTGGTTCAAACCCTCTCAAACATTTACATATTGGTGAAGTATCTGAGTTGCAACTTCCAAATGCCCCACATGTTCCATACACACCACAACTTGAATTCTGTGAAAGAGATCCTAATCTCCACGCATTCTTGGCTTCATCCCATTTCTTAACCAATAAATTTCCTTCTGAATTCAACATACTTAAAGTTAAATTGAAATTGTCCCCTGCCATAGTGTTGTAATAATAAACAGTTCCATCCCTTTCAAATACTATGTTTCTGCCATCACGATATGCTGAAGCCAACCCAGCCATCCCCGTAAAAATTCGGCCATTCCAAGGGCCACTTCGCCAATATGGGCGAGTCTCATTCCATATGAACAATTCAGGAATATTTAGACGTTCAAGACTGACATAGAAATTCCCAATGGACGGATCTGATGGACTTTTCCATGATGTATACTTCATTTTCTTACCTGTTCTTTCATTGCTACTAATTCTCATCCCGGCCAGGTATGTATCCGAAGGATGATCGAAACTCTGCCACATGATGCTTCCTGCAGCTGAATTATCAAGCAGGACAAGATTTCCAGAAGCCAAAAGCTGGCAAGTAGTATTAGCTGTGATATTTGAAACATTTGATGACCAAATGATTTGCTTTTGTCCATTTAGCACAACAAGATTTCCATCCTCTGAAATTGTAACGACCCCAGAAGAATCCCTCAATGGTTGATTTCTGTTAGCCACCCATACAACAGTGGATTTAGTGATGTACCAAATTCCAACATAGCGGTTTGTAGAATTTGGAGGGGTGAAGAATCCCAAAGTGAACAAACTTCCATTAGAGCTAACAGTTTCTGGATCCTTGATGAACTGAGATGATTTGATGGTGTCTGTGCCTTTGCCTGATTCAAAAAAGTAACTGCAAAATATGATGAGAACAGAGAAACAAGCTTTTCTGCAAGAGAAACCCATTGGTTTGATGTTAGATCCTTGATGCCAATACGATGGGATTAAGTAGGCTAATTGTCCTTAAGACTTTTCTTTCAAGTGTACTGTTTTCCTGAGAGTGAATGGACTTCAGCCTTATCATTTAAGTTGGACAATTTAGATCACTTGTTTTTGTTTACGCTTCATCCCGGAATTAGTGCATAACTTTCTTTGTATGGAATGGTCAAGTTCATTAGCACCAAAGCTAAATTCGGATTTCTCTTTGTCATAGTTTCAATATATGACCCTTGACCTGCTACTTTTCCAAATACACTAGACGACTATTTAAATGTTTCTTTCCTAAAAAAAAAAGTTTAATTTTCATTACCATTAAATTTTGCTTAAGTTTTTTTTTTTGAAATACTTTTGTATTTTATTTATACTAGCCTATGACCCGCGCGATGCGCGGGAGTTAAAGTTTTAGTTTCGTCTTCCGGTTGTTGCTCCATAATCTAGATTCATTATTAATACGACATAAATTTAATGACATAATAATGCACATGACTATACTCTAGTTGAATGCTCCATACTTCATATCCAACACTAACACTATTTTGATTGATTACATATGTTCGTATGTGTTCGATGCATCGTTATAGTGTTCCACATACGTTTATGTTATTCATGAATGTATGTCGCTGATCTGGAATGGTTAATCAATATATTGACTAAAATGTATCACTTTGAGGATTTTATTCTTCCCGTATTACATTACCTAATGTGATTAACACAATCTTCGAGTCTAAAAAAACTATACATATCTGTTGCATTGTTTGCTCAGAAAACAATATGTTGTTCGTTCAACGTTTAATACAGAGTGCCAAAATATTATCGTAATACAGAGTACTAAATCTGTGAAAATACTTCTAACAGAAGACATGAACCATATGTCATCCCACTCGTTGCTATGTAATTCGTCATTCATCGTTGCAGACTGATTATACTTTATCCGCTCTCTCCTATGTTTGTAGTTTTATTGTTACAATAGCCAGTATAAATAAAGAAGTGAAACAGAGCAAATAACACCATAGTATATTGTAATATTACAGGTATAATAATTTATCAATTTTAAACGGACGTAATTGTTAAATACCATTGGTTAAAAATATATGACAATTAGCGTGATTGATGTTGACTGGGTGACAATCTACCGCAATCAATTACCAATTCCATTACATCAGCCTACAAATTGTTGAATCGAATATTCAATCATTGGAAGAATTTGGGAATAAATATTTAATGACCTCTCTTCCGATTCCAAAATTAGCATATGTAGATAGTTTGTAAATTACACTTTGGTACTCTGTTGTTTGACCCTATTTCACTTTGGTACCCTGTATTATTCTCCATTAACACTTTGGTACCCTTTGGGTTTATTTAGTAATTTTAACAATAACAAATTTTACTAAAATTACATATTGACCCCAAATTTTTTTATAAGTTTTCATTTTAGTCCCTAGATAATATGTATCCAGGGACCTATTTGTAATTTTTGAAAATTTTTTGGGGTCAATATGTAATTTTTTCAAAATTTGTTATGGTTAAAATTACAGAATAACCTCAAAGGGTACCAAAGTGTTAATGGAGAATATCACAGGGTACCAAAGTGTCAAGTTTCAAATCGCAGGGTACCAAAGTGCAATAGGATCAAACCACGGGAAACCAAAGTGTAAATTACCCTAAAAATTATGAAATAATAAATTTTCAATTAAATGTGTGATATAATACTGTGCATTTTGGATATATATGTGTATCATGGTTATAATATGTGTGACTATAACAATGTTTATATATACAACAGATATATATATATATGTATCTTGATATATAATCCCTGTGATATAATACTATGCATTTGGGATATATATATATATATGTATCATTTTTACGCATTTTATCTGTCAAGTTATTAAGACGAATATACATTCACAACCATTAATATATATCTAAATAGATTTTAATGATTCAATCAAGATATATGTATATATTTTATATATTTGATTATCATTATCAGATACCTTCTGAATATTATTGTTGTAAGCTGAAACAACACAAAGCTTTATTTAAAAATGTACTGTATACAATTTAATTTAAAAGAACGACAATGATGGCCTAAAGACAACATCATTGGACACTTGATACAAATCGTATATGAAAAATGACATCGAGTCCAATGTGTCTCTATAACTGCCGTTGAAAAAGAAGAAGTTGCGGAGTCCAGATGACTCGTCGTCGTTTAAACTAACCGTCTTACCTGGTAATACCAACCGACGCTGATTAAACCCTTCATACTGTGTGTAGCAAATATCGACTGTTTTGGAAAAGCGTTTTTCCCACTTAAAATTAGCTCTTGAATCAGGTTTTTCAATCCATATGTTGTACATCCTTTCCATCTCATTTGGTTCTGAACACCCAATAATTGCAAGGTAATTGTTGACTGCCGACAATTTCCATCTAATACTGGACTGATCCATTGGAAGTTCTATCCTATCGAAATTATTTTTGTATGGTCTAAAGCACATAATGTTCCTTCGATAAATGTTGTTAGTCTCTTGTCGACCTTCAACCCAATAAAGTGCTCCATGTAAATGAAGATAGTAGGGGTTTAACATTGCTATATCAAAGTCCAATAAAAAAGGGGGTGTCCATTCCATAACGGACGTGGTAAATACAGTCATCCAAGATTGATGCGAATGTTCGTACCTCTTCCACATCAGTATAATCAAATATGCATCCAGACATTTATTGTAAGCAAATCCAGTACGGGTTAATGCTGAAAAATACAAAGTCAGTTAGCACATTTTGTAATAATTAGATGTATATTATGTTACGCAACCATTGAGTTCAAGAAAACTTACGGTTGTTTGGCATCATCATCGGTGGAGAAATACTTATATTTCGACCGGTAAATGGGTTAGATATAACAAACGTTTGTTCCATATCAGATATATGTCGCATGCAAATTAGCCCATCAATGACTCCTACGAAATCAAAATTGTGAAATTCTTGACATAATGGGTGTGGCTTCAGTTGGATACATCTTTCTGGAGACATGTCAGCAATTGACATAGTAAAGAACAGATTATGAAATATGCCCCGTGGAAACATTTGGCACGTTACAAACCGACATTTTCTGCTAATCTTTGAATGCTGATCATAATACCGGATAAACTCTTTATCTTTAATACTATTGTTCCAATTTTTCGAGACCATTCTCATATTGTATACAACAAATGGATCTAACCGTGACATAATACATCTGTATATCTAAAAATATGTGCTTTATCCGTGCTCCATAAAAAAATACGTGCCTATTAAACATTTGGAATCAAATTGCTCAGCTCTAACAGTACTTATTGGAGTTAGTCGGATTCCATAACAATCAATAGATCGGTCGTCCTCTGTTTTAGCCAGACGTGTACTGAATTGAAACACCACTTTATAATCGTGTGTAGTAGAACGAAATGACCCAGTATTGGACCCGACACCAAACTGCGAAATTATGTATACAGCCCCCTCTTTAATTGTATTTTTGAATTTCTTCATGAACAGACTTTTAACGGTCGCGCCAATCGTGACATTCTGCATTTACATTAGAAACAAATAAACTGATGCAATACTCCATAAACATATATATAAATAGGTCAATTGCAATACCTCACGGTCACATAGCACCATCTCGAGACTTCCCTCCGTATCAGGGTTAGGGTCCTTCCCGTACGGGCGAAGGGACCAAAGCCGAACCACGCGAACCTTGATCTTGTAATTCCCTCCTGGCCGTATGGGACCAATAGACCTAACACTGTCATAAGTACCAGCCATGGTTGAAACACGAGGATGAATCAAAATTTTAAGAATATAAACGATTCTGAGGTTTGTTGTGCTACGCCTAAACGTGAGTATGAATTATATACTAAGCAAATTGCATAATCGTCGGCGCTAATTGGTATATGTCATGAATGTGTGCATTGATGTGAGATTCAACAACTATGCGTTTTTGACATGAAATGTCTGCTACGTTTATAATTTGTATTCACCCCCAATATGTCAATATTCACACATTAAAAAACATTCCATATATATCAATCATAAATCCCAAATCCGATTCAACCAAATCAATGCACATCAATGCACATGGTCAGCAACCGAATCAGCCTTTGAAATCATCCATTGACTCTTGAACATTTCATTTTGGTGTGTGACGAATTGCCATATTGGGTAAAGCATTTAAGTAAAAATTTAATTTTTGCCACATGGCGTTCGAGAGTTGAGTGGAGGACAGGACAGGTGGCAGAATGTGCTTCATGTAGTCAGCTTTTATATATTATAATAGATACAAATTTGAAGAGTGATTTAATATAGGGCCAAACGTATATAAATTTCCTTGGTTATAAAATTCTTAATAAATGCAGATGATCAACTATAATAAAAAGAAAGTATTAATTAAAGACACATTTCACTGTAAAGAAACTATATATATATAAACTTATGATTTGAAAATTTAAAAAACTTTAGATAATGTTTTTTAATAATTAGAATGGAAATAAATATTTGACTTCGAAAAAAATATCTGAATAAATGTGACAATTCCACGACATCCTTTGACTACCAACAAGCAATGGCATGAAACTATGCCATAAGAATGATGATACAACATAATTGAAAACCATTTCTTGAAACATGAGAAAAACTTTGTTTGTAGCACTTAGGATTTCTCATATACTAATGAGTACAATATACAAACACATTCTCCTAATTTTTCTCCAAGTGTTAACGGTGCAAAGAATAGGGTACCGAAGTGTCACTTTTAAAAAATAGGGTACCAAAGTGAAATCGATCCATAGAACAGGGTACCAAAGTGTAATTTACCATAAATTATTTCATTCAAAAACAACTTGAACTTGGTATACATTGCAACTCTATCTTCCTTGTATGTTTGTTATACTCATCCTATTATAAGAGAGCCCTTCGTTTTCTATTGAGGAAATAGGACTTGACAAACTCTGCCATTGGATGAATGCAGGTTGCTTTGGATGAGGAAGATTCTGTATTTCACTACTCAACATACAAACCACAGTGCTCATATTGGGTCTCTCTCCAGCAAGCTCCTGCACACACAAAAGTCCTATGTGTATGCACCTCAAAATATCCTTCTTTAAACTTGGATCAAATATTTTAGGATTGATTAATGCTTCATTATTCTCTTCATTCCATAGTTTCCATGCCTATAATAAAATGAAAAAGAAATAGTCATGAGAATAAGCATTAAAGGATTGAAGCTTAAACTTGCATCAGCCACAAATAATAGAAACTAGGTCAACAAAATGTAGAGACTTACAAATCCTAAAAGGCTAAGAGAATGCTTATTTTCAAAAAAGCTAGAGATTTTTCTTCCACTGACAATCTCAAGTAGTAAAACACCAAAGCTGAACACATCCGATTTCTCAGAAAATAGTCCTCCTATTACATACTCTGGTGACATATATCCACTGCATTATTAGATAAAAAGAATAAGTTCTTTGAGCACTTAGTATGTTAGTGTTATCTTATATGAGAATGAATATACTTACTATGTGCCAACAATTCTTCTAGTACTCGCTTGATCTTCCCTTTTTTCAAAAATTCGAGCCATACCAAAATCTGAGATTTTTGGAATCATATTCTCATCTAGCAAGATATTACTTGCTTTAAGGTCTCTATGTATAATTTTTAATCGAGAATCTCTGTGAAGATAAAGAATCCCTCTAGCTACTCCTTCAATTATGTCAAAGCATTTCTCCCAATCTAGACGTTGATGCTCTGGTGGATCTACACAACCAAAAAGAAATGTTATATTTTTTTTTTTGAACAAAACACAACTAGTTTCTGATTTAAATAGTTTTCTGATTAAGTGCTTTTCTTTTTTCATTTGGAGGATATATATTGGATGGTAAGAAACCTAAATTTGTCAATTGGAGATATATGACAGACAGACAGAGGTTGAGAAAAGAAAGGATGGAAAAAAAACCAACCAAAAATATATGCATCCAAACTTTTATTTTGCAGGTACTCATAGATCAACATCTTTTCTTCTTTTTCAATACAACAACCCAGAAGTCTTACAAGGTTGCGGTGTTGAAGCTTTGAAATAACAATAACCTCATTCATAAATTCCTCTTGTCCTTGTCCAGATACTCTTGAAAGTCTCTTAACTGCTATGTCTTGACCATCTTGCAGTTTTCCCTAAATTAAAACACAAAGAAACAACAATTTAACATAATGGATTTGTTTGATTTATTGAGCTTTCAAGAATACATATACCTTATAAACAGTGCCAAAACCCCCTTGCCCAAGTTTATTAGACAAGTGAAAGTTGTTTGTTGCTTTTGCAACCATTTCAAAATCATATGCCAATAGCTCTTGGACTTTAACTTTTGATAGTTCACCCATTATGTTGTCACTTGTATTTCTCTGTTTCTGCTTCACCTCTGTTAATTAGCAAATGAAAAGTGAAAATCATGGAAGTGCTCCTTAGGAAAATTTTAATAACACAAATCACCAAACATTCTAAAAATATTAATTTTTTTAATGTCCATAAAATATATAATATAATAAAGACTGCATTTGAAAGTTTTGAGTTGATCTAAAAGGACAAGTTACCTGAGTGCTTGGCTATCCATTTCCATAAAAAGTATGCACAGGTGACAACGATGATGCTTCCTATCACAATAGGAATAACAATGATGACAGTAACATCTCCTTTTTTTTCTATAATGAGTAAAAATAAAGAAAGTAAAATGAGATTTCAATCCAAACCCAGAACTATGATTATTTCAAAGAAGAAAATTTCAAGAGTTCTTAAAGCACATACCAAGATCAGAATAGGCTACTCGAATAAATAAATTGAGTCCTCCTTCTGAGAATTGTTGTATGTCTATCAGATTTCCACTCCAAGACATGCAGCCAATGTCTGAATCATATGAATATGCTGTACAAGAGCAGTTTTCCAAGCACTGGCTTCTGCATTTGTCTTCTGAAAAAGTTGATAAAGCTGCAAAATCTGGAACTTTAACATTCTGCAATTTCCAAAACCCATCGTCTTTTCCATTAGCAGTACCATTCCCCAGTACTCTCTCACATTGTAGTGCCTTTCTTCTTACACAACCATTTATCCAGTTTTGTGTATTCCATTCTTCTCTATTTCTTGGTTCAAACCCTCTCAAACAATTACATATTGGTGAAGTATCTGAGTTGCAACTTCCAAATGCCCCACATGTTCCATACACATCACAACTTGAATTCTGTGAAATAGATTGTTCTTTCCACTCCTTCTTATCTTCATCCCATTTCTTAACCAACAAATTGCCTGCTGAATTCAACATACTTAAAGTTAAATTGTTCCCTGCCATAGTGTTGTAATAATAAACTGTTCCATCCCTTTCAAATACTATAGTTCTGCCATCACCATATGCTGCAACCAACCGGTGTATCCCTGTAAAGATTCGGCCATTCCAAGGGCCACTCCGCCAATATGGGCGAGTCCCGTTCCATATGAAAAATTCAGGAATAGTTAGACGTTCAAGACTCAGATAAAAATTTCCAATGGACGGATCAGATGGACTTTTCCATGATGTATACTTCATTCTCTTACCTGTTCTTTCATTGCTACTAATTCTCATCCCGGCCAGGTATGTATCCAAAGGATGATCGAAACTCTGCCACATGATGTTTCCCGCACCTGAATTATCAAGCAAGACAAGATTCCCAGAATCCAAAAGCTGGCAAGTAGTAGTGTTAGCTGTGATATTTGAAACATTTGATGACCAAATGATTTGCTTCTGTCCATTTTGCACAACAAGATTTCCATCCTCTGAAATTGTAACCACCCCAGAAGAATCCTTCAATGGTTGGTTTCTGTTAGCCACCCATACAACAGTGGATTTTGCCCTGTACCAAATTCCAACATATCGGTTTGTAGAATTTGGAGGAGTGAAGAATCCCAAAGTGAACAAACTTCCATTGGAGCTAACAGTTTCTGGATCCTTGATGAACTGAGAAGATGTGATGCTGTCTGTGCCTTTGCCTAATTCAAAACAGTAACTGCAAAATATGATGAGAACAGAGAAACATACTTTTCCTCTTCTGAATCCCATTTCAGTGATGTAAGATTCTTTCACGTCGTGTAACTGTTCTATTTTTAGTAGGGAATTGATAAGTTCATTGAGATGATATTTCTTTTACGATAAATGAAGGAATAAAGGAGAGGCTGCTTCAATAGTCTAATGAAATATGAAAATGACATACATCCAGTTGTGCCATTTCATGTGGATGACATTATTGAGTAAACTTAAAACAAGAACACTTGGATTATTTTAGTTGCAATATATGACCGTTGACCTTTTACTTTAAAATGTTTTTTTTTTCCTATAAAAAAAATGTAAGATTCTTTACCTTTAAAATTTGTTTTAAGCTTTTTTTAAAATATTTTTGTATTTTATTTTTATACAAATTTGAAGAGTGATTTAATATATGACTAAACGTATATAAAATTCTTTATATCTGTAACACCCTTTTAAAAATTTTGTCCCCAGAATTCATATCTAACTTTAGAAAAATAATTATATTTCTATAATTCTATTAATTTGTATGATTAGTTGGACTGATTGATGTCATAATCCTTAATACATAAACAAAACAATTATTGAGGTGGCCAAACTCAATAATAGATATTTATGATAAAAAAAATATAACATCAAACAATTCAACTTGGTGACTTTACTCGTGACTTCTACCCTCAACCACACCTACCTGTTTTATATAGATAAGTTGTGTTCTGATACAAAAAAATGTAACATCCTTTTTAAATTATACTATTATAATAAATCTCATAGAAAATTAACGTTGTTTATAAAATAAAATATGAAATATTACTAAATAAATAAAATTATTGATATGCATAATTCTTGTTGCATAAATTAAATAGTTTATCAATTAGACTTCTAGCTCCATAATAGCTCCTGATCCTAAACGTGGTCCATTGACTTCTAAGCAGGATTCATCATCTCCTGATCTGGATACATCATGAAATAAGAGTGAGAATTGGAAATTCTCAGTAGGAAAGAAAACAAGTTAAAAACAGTTTACATGATGGGTCCAGCTATATAAGTTACACAAATAATATTGCAACAAATACATAAAACATAATCTCAAGCTCAAACACATAAACTCATATTTAACATTTACATTTACATTATGGTCACGGTCTTTCTTACCGTACCATCTCATGGTTGGTGGCTTTCCTCACGCACCCCGGTGGCTTTCCTCACTCACTGTCTCTGTATATACTAGGGCGTCCCCAGCTAGATCCAAACAGACAAACCATGATTGAGATCACCTGGTGGCTTTTCTCACTCACCAAGGATCATCTCTCTCGAAATCACCTCTCTATACAGAGGATCATATCTCTATCACATCTTGAGATCACCTCCCTTATTGAGGATCATTTCTTCATAATTCATGTTATTGAGTTTGAGATAATAAAGTATCAAAATAAAGATAAAACACAAGTAAATTTATACAAAATTAAAATAAGAAGATGAATCCTTAACCTATCTAATTTCCACATGTTATTCTCTTCATCTCACGTTACTCTTTCTCTTTCTCTCTCTTCTCTTTCATATTTATTATATTTTAGTCCCTAATCTTAATCCCTCATCATCTCGATCTCTCTCTCTTAATTCCCTCACTCTCTCGGATTCCCTCTCTCTCTCTCCATACTTTCATGCGTTCATAATTCTTGCTAAATTTATAGAAGAAATACTACAATAATAGAAAGCGACGTACCCCCTTTCTTTATTTATTATTTTTTTTTTTAACTTCATGGGCAAGTTGCTTAAGTTGGAAAAGTGACCTCCCTTTCTTTTTTTTCTAACCGACTTCCTCTATATTTTAATCAATATTTTACTTATTTTAAAATTTTTGGGATGTTACAATATCTTTATTATAAAATTGAGTAAAATAACTTTCCGGTCCCTGATTTATGCACTCGCTGACAGATAGGTACCTGAATTTTACCCATTGTATTAGCCGGTCCCCGAATTTTGCAAACGCTGCACTAATTGGTCCCTCCGTCATATTGGCGTTACAAAAATGATGACGTGGCCATAACGGACGCTGATGTGTCCCGTTATGCGCTGACGTGTCCCGTTATGGCCACGTCAGCACCCGTTATGTTTTTTTTTTAAAAAAAAAAGAGCTGCCACGTCATAAAATAGCGACACATCAGCATTTCCTCATTGTACTTATAGGTCCCTGACCCATTTTTATTCTATTATTCTCAATTCCCCCTCTTTTTCATCATTTTCATTCATTTTAGTCCCAAATCCTCAAAATAAAATTATAAAGTGTCCCAAAACTTTTCCAAACATTCCAATTTAGTCCTTAAAAATATTTAAAACCCTAAACTCTAAAACCCCAAACCCTAAAACCCAAAATCTAAAACTTCAAACCCTAAACTCTACAAAAAAGTCAAAATTAGGCCCTTGACTCATCTTTATTTATATTATTCTCAATTCCCCCTCTTTTTTCTCATCTTCATTCATTTTAGTCCCAAATCCTAAAATTAAAATTGTAAAGTGTCCCAAAACTCTTCCAAACATTCCAATTTAATCCTTAAAAGTATTAAAAACCCTAAAACCTAAACCCCAAACCATAAACCCTAAAACCCTAAAACCCTAAACCCTAAACCCCTAACCCTAAAACCTAAAGTCCTAAATCCTCTAAAACTTTAGTTTTTTTTAATCTTCAAACCCCCTATATTTTTTTTATCCCAATCTCTAAACCCCTTAATTTTTTTTTAATCCCAATCTTCATCTTCTTCATCTCGTCTTCTCCGCCGTATCACACCACAGCCATCACCATCTCCATCAACTACATCTCCATCTTCATCTTCTTCATCTTCCTACCTATTTCTCTTCAGAAAACTTCCATACTCATTTATCAGATTCAAATGGTGATGACGGTGGTGGGATGGAAAGCGACGATGTTCCGGCGGATCCAGGAGGAGGCGGTGGCGGCGGAGGATCCGATTGCGAGAAGCTGGTTGTTGGGGACGCCGACGACGACCCGAATCTTGGTTTGGGCCAATGCCCGGAGGATATCCGGGTCGGGTTCGTAGAGACGGACGTGGGTTATCTTCTGAAGCTGGAGGAGCGCCACCAGGTCCGCCGGCGACGGCAGACTCGAGACGTCGGTGCCGATGTTGACGCCGACGAATGGCTCATCAGCACCTGCAAAAATAAAA